>JAULJZ010035980.1:0-14807 GCA_032270985.1 Heliamphora pulchella
ATTACTATAAAAAATCAAATTAATCGGATATCGTTAACTATCAAAACAAATCACATTTGTGATAATAAAATAAACATCACAGTTTATTTTTGTTAACACAAATGTGATTTGTTAAGATAGTTAACGATATCCGATCAATTAAATTTTCTGCAGTAATAATATATAAATTAAGAATAATAAAATAAATGGCTAAGATCATCAATATATATATATATATATATTAAAAAATTTAATATTAAGCAAGACCGGTCTGGTTCGGTTCGGAATCGTAAAATTAAACAAGAACCGAGAACCGGACCGTTCAGAACGGTTTTTAGAAATTTTAATCCGGAACCGAACCGTGACAAATAAAAACCGGGCTGAACTATACGGATCGGGCCGGACCGAACCGGATTATCGATTTTTTTGATTTTTTGTGCAGCCCTAATTGATATTAAAATTTTTTTATTTTTATTAAACTATTAATTACCGTCCATTGGGCGGTAGTCAGTATGACCCTTATATTAATTGTGCAGTGAGATAGAATAAGCATATGTTTGGTTTAGTTTTTTTTAAATGATTTTTTGCTTAGAAATTTTTTAAAAAATTCATTGGTTTAGCCTAAATAGGCTTTTTATAATTTTTTACATTTATTTTTTGTAAAAAAATTTAAAAAGTCAAAAAACCTAAAAAAACGCTAGTCTAAACACAAACTAAGCCTATGTTTAGTTTGGCTTCTTTTTTAAAACTTTTTATTTAAAAGTCTGTTAAAAAGCATTTTTATTTGGCCTTCTATTATAATTAATTTATTTTTTTTATATTTTTTTACATCTATTTTTTTATAAAAAAAAAGTCAAAAAAATCAAAAAATTTATAAAAAAAAATTAATCCAAACATAAACCAAATACTGATATTATGTATTAGTTAAGTGAGATTGGCTAAATGGTAGGATTAGATTGCCTTTGTTACAAGAATGGGTGTAATTTTGGCCCATCTTGACCCGCTTTCAGCCCGACTCAAGTTCATCTAAATTCACTAGACTCTGGTCAAAATTCGAGTTGGGCTTTTTTGGAAAGAGAAGCCCAAACCTAGTTGAGAGGTCTACGGACTTGGGTTGTAGTTCTAAACTTTGAGTTTGGGCTTTTTGCTAAATAAAAATATGCCACAAAAATATGAAATAATTTTATTTCATTTTTAAAAATAATTTATTTTTTCTAATATTTGTTCTTATTTTTTATTCCTTTTATATAAAACAAAAAATGGTATATACTGAGCCTTTCTTATATTCTTTTAATTTATAAATACACTTATTCTATATCTATTATAATTTTCATTTTTATTATTATTAAATTTTTGTACATTTGTTTTCTTTGTATATAATAAAATATAAGAATATATAATAAAATTGAACAATGATTCCTTTTTGGCCATTGGACCATTGGCCAATCGATATAGGTTGTGGAATTTCAAAAGTAGCCATTTTTATATGGCCGTTGCGCGGAGAGTCGGGTCCCCCGTTTGGAACATTTTATTTATTTATTTTTTATTTTTGGGCCAACGGTTCGAGCCTTGGGCTCAAGCCAATAAATCACGCTCAAGTCAAGTTACGAGTTTCAAAACCTTACTTAGCACAGAGGTATACAAGCTTGGGCGAACTCGAGTTAGGCTACTACACTAGTGTTGAACTAAGAGCTAACCTCAGGTGGTGACACACAGGTTTCAGGCCCAATTTACACCTATAATTATAAGAAGTTGATTGTATAGTTATAATTGAATCATAAGATATAATTATTTTTAACTATTGTATGAAAAAAAAAATAGTTTAAAAATATTAACCCCATAATACCATAATTTTTATGATATTAGTTATCTCTTCACTTAATATGTTACATACAGTACAACTCATTCAATAGTCCAATATGAATGATTAGTCAGCAAAACAAACAAAAAAAAAACTATATTAATTTGATTTTTAATCAGCTAAATAAACAAGGAGGCTGTATTTTACACTATTTTGTTTGTTGGTACAATCCAATCCTCAATTATAAGGATATCAAATGAGGTCCAAAGCTGTGTTTGTTACTAGGGAACTAAGAGGGTGGGATAGGATTAGGGGATAACGGGTTCACCAATTTTCTTATCACCTTGAGATAAATACTCATATTTATATCGCATAACTTAAACTTATACTTCATTAGATTCTAAACTATTTTTAAGATAATTAATACTAGCTCTCTGATACTATTATTACTAGATTTTGAATTATTTTTCTTCTTTATTCAATAGTTAATAATAACTTGTTTAAAAAAATGGATTTTGAATAAAGTTAGAATATGATTTTTGGCTAACTTTGAAACTAATTATCTTTGTATTGGATTAATCTTTTTTTGATGATTCCAAGTTCTAATTTGTTTATCTCCATGAGTAGAGTAATCATAGATTTTGTGGCATTCAAAATTATTAATGGATAAATAGGAAATTGACTCCAAAAGTGTGCCATGAAAGTTGGCAAAATTGTGGTAACAAAAATCCTATCTCACATTGGTAGAGAGAGAAAAGGATGAGGGTAATTGAGTATAAATGTGTTTCCAATCTCACATTGGTTAGGAGAAATATGGGTGAGTGGCTTATATAAACTAAGTTGAGCCTAAGGAGTGTGCCCTTTGAAGGTGTCCAGCTTCGTGGACGGGGGAGGACCTACCCAACAGTAGGTTCGACCCAAATCCCACACGCGCGCGCCACCACCCGTCCGACTGTTCCGAGCCAGGCTTGGGTCCAGGTCCGGGTCGTGAATCGTGGGCTGTGGGTTCGGGTCAACCCTTATCTTTTTACAAAAAATTTATTTAATTAAAATTTTAAATTTTAAATTTAATTTATTTAAATTTTGAATTAAGTTACCGTTATAAACCGAATTCGAACTGTTGGAGCCATATCGAACCGGTTCGTGCCTGTTGGGTGATCCAACTGCCAGGCCGAACCTGTGTCTGTACCTATTCAGTTTATGGGAACAGTCACCTGGAACGCCTATTTAAAGGCTGTTTCAGACCCATTTCTAGAATTAATTTTTCGAAGTCCCATTCCCGAAACTCTACATCACCTTTGTTCCAGTCATAAGTTTTTCGAGAAAGTTCAAATACAGCAGCGTTCATAGGTGTGCAGACTATCGTGCTACATCTGCACACGGCAATCGTTTCATCCTGGAGGCAGACGCTCAATACAACGCAAGCACCGAGGCGGAGCGCAATCGGTCTTAAGGAGGCAGTGTTGAACGCTGGACTCGATTGTAAACTTTTGATTGTTCTGTAATCTTTACTTCCGTTTTAATCTTTTCTGTTTGTTAATACAGTACTTTTTTTTTTGTTCACAGTTTACCTCTGCTTTCATAAAACATATTCTGTTTTCTGTTTCTGTTTCTGTTTTCTGAAAACATTTATGTTTCTTATTTTAATTTTATTTTTTCGAAAGCATTTATGCTCCTTTTTTTTTGAAACGTTTCTGTTCCTGTACTATATTTCTGTGTCTACACAGTATTAATTAGAATATTATTTTTGATGTATTCTTTTGTATCTAAAAATAGATTATTTCTGTTTTATTTTATTCTGAAAATTAGTTTCACATTACTGGAGATATTATTCGGGTTTTGACAAACTGACATATTGTTATTTTTCAGAAAATTAATACCAGCATAACTAACCCCAATGGGTTGGCTTGATGGTAAGGTTTGAAACTTAAAGGTTTGCTCTCTTTAAGGTCTCATATTCAGAACCTCTTATGTGCTATTATTTTTTTAGAGCCAAGTCTATATGAGGCAAAACATAGGCTTTAATTGGACAACAAGTGAATGGTAGAATTAATCCCCCAAGAGCCCCAGGAATTATTTGAGGTGGGCGTAATTTGGCCCGAACACTCTTAGACATCTAAAAAAAATTTAATAATAACTTTATAACTCTTTTCACATTTTTTATGTGATTCTAACTAAACATGACCTAATTTTTATTTATTGTATACCTACTTAATCCTCTTCACAGTCTCCTAAAATAAAAATTATATAAAATTTTAGTATTATTTATCTCTCTTATGTTATCCAATTTAATTTGATATAAAAAACAAGTACTAAGAAGATTAATTTTGAATTGGCCTTGAATGGGTGAGCTTGGCTTATTAGTTTATTTGACATTATAGATTTTTTGTTTTTAGTGAATTTTTTTATCATTTAATCAAATTATTATACTTTTTAGACCCATCTCATTGAGATGAGCTGAAAAAATAAAAAATTTTGATCAAAATATTAAAAAAGTTTTGAAAAGACAAAAAATAAATAAAAATAAACCAATAAACCAAATTCTATGTTGCTTAAGCTAAAATAAGTAAAAATAAGCTAATAAATCAATAAGCAACATTTACCCAAACAGGGCCGTCATTTACTTATTGGGTTCTTTTATTTTTGACTTAAAATTAAGTTTTTAGACTTTTTACTCAAAGTCACAAAAAGATTAACCTTTAACTCTCAATTTTTTTTTTCACTTTGTATAGTAACTTAAAACCACATTTTAACAAAATATTTTTTATCTATTTAATTAAAAATTTAAAAAAATGACTTTAAATAATGTAATGAAACGAAACTATTAGTATGTATATATTGGTCACTAATTAAGCAGACCGAAATTATTATGTTGTTTAACTTTGCTGTTAAAGTTTAAGCTAAGAGTGTTAAGAAAGGTGTGCGCGTGTGAGAGAGAAGTTTGGAGAGAAAAATTTGTGATATTTGAGTTTTGTTTGTTTGGACGTAAAATATTTTATATGTAAAATAATTTTATAAAAATTATTTTTTATATTTTTATTTTTTAATATTTAGTTAAAATTTAAAAAATAAAAATGAGATATGACAGTAACCAAAAGCGTGAATGATTCGGCGAAAGATTTCGAAATAGTTCATATAGGAAGAATTTGCCTCTTATTCTCTCATTCTTATTTGTTATGAGAATGATCAAATGCAACAAGAAATGAGTGAAGATTCCAAATGTGTATTCTAAAATTAACTTACGAGTTAATTTTTTATAAGTCAAATTTAGTCTAATGAGGTAAAATATTTTACTAAAAAATATATTTTACATAGGTATTATCAATCAATCAGTGAAAATTAAATAAAATATTTTATCTAAAAATATTTTATATCAAAACAAACTGAGCCTTATACAAAAATAAATTTGTATATTTATTGGATAAGGTGAGTAAATAATATTTATATTTATTTTTTATTAAACTAAATAGTAGCTCTACTACAACTAAAAGAAAAATAGGTTTCATAGTTAAAAATTAAGGAAGAGATGAATTTGTTCAACTACATGAGTAAACAAAATTGAGGGGCACATATTGGGTTAGGGCAGGTTGAGATTTTTTTTTTTTAACTTAGCTCGGTTTTGACGAGTGATTTTTTTTTTCCTTTATTCATTGATAATTCATTGATCAGCAAAATTAACGGATTGAGTGAAGTTTTTTGACAATTTTGACCTATGATTGAGACGATTTAGCTATTAACGGGTTGAAAAGTTAAAAAATTTTGAGATTATTTTATTCTAATTAAGTTTCTAAAAGACAAGAAAATCTACTGTAATTATTTTATAAAAATACACTTAACACGCCAAACCAAAAAACAACAATAGTAACGAGACAACAATAATAATAACAACAATAATATAATTAAATATCTCAAATAATAATATGCTATTAAATAACAATAATAGTAATGCAACAGCAACAATAATAACAATAATAACATAATTAAATATATTAAATAATAATATATTATTAAATAACAATAATAACATATATATTGTGAACAATATATTCACAATAGATAACAATACCAATCAAAAATCCTTTATCTTTTAATTTTTTATTATAGATTATAAGATGTTCATATAATTATATATATGATATCAAAATTCATGGCATATAAAAATATAATATTTAAGTGGATCGAGTTAATGACAAATTAAATAAATATAATTCACAACTAACCTACTTATTTTATTTTTTTATTCAATTTATCCTATTCAATTTACTTATCCACATAAATCATACAGGTTAATGCGAGTTATTTATGGCCATCTCTAAATCTAAACAGTTAAAAGATAAGGAAATCAAGCTGCGTGGCAGGACGCTGCTAGTTTGGATTTTCAAATATATCTTTATAATTAAGGGCCGGATTGGTAATTACTTTAAAAACTAATTTTTTTATTTGTTTGCATTTTTAGTTAAAAAATTAAAATTGAGTTTAAAGTAAATTATTTGGTAACTTATCTTTTAAGCTAGCTTTTTTTAAGTTAGTTGTTTGGGTAAAAAACTAGTTTTTTATTTTTTTTCAAAATTGACAATTTTACTCTTTTATATATTTAATATTAGCAATTATATGTAATTAGTAGTGGTAATAAATAAGTTATGAATAAATAGTATTATTGTATTTTAAAAGTGGTGAGAGTTTGATTTGAATATTTTAAGAGTTTGTGTTTTGATTTGACTTTTTAATTTTTAAATTTTTTTATTTTTTTGCCAAACGAGCAAGATTTACTTTTTTTGTATTTTTTGTTAAAAAACCAAAAAAACCAAGTTGTCAATCAAGACCTAAATTTATTTATTATTTAAGGTTTGTTAAGTTATTTATTCACATAAAAAATAAAATTAATTTGATATCTCAATTTATTTGATTAAAAAATATTTATTTAATTATTTCTAAAAAATTATATTTATTGTTTATTTATTTATAAATACTTTTCAATCAAGTAGCTACAAATATCATATCAACATAATTTTTTTATGTGGATAACAAATTCAGCAAACTCTACTTAATGAATAGATATAATCTTAAAATTATATATGGGAGCTGAACCCAACAAGAGCACAAAAGTGATTCCTCTTGGGCCAAACACGCACCCCTCTTTCCTAAATAAGAGGTGAGAGATGATGACAAAGCGGGTGCTTAATGTGATTGAAATTATGAATTTATAGATTATAATTGAAAAATATTATTATAGCTAAACATAACTTACAAGTGTTAATTAAAATTTTAAATTTATAGTGTTACATAATAAAATTTATATTTGTTGATTTAAAGTTAAAATATATAAGCAAAAATTATACACACAGTGTTTCTAATATTTTTAACTTTTTACTAAACTATACGTTATGTTGAAAAAGTGATTGATAGAATACTTCGAGGCAAATCTAAAGACACTATCTTTATAACGTAATTTGCCCCCACTACTAAAATCTGCTGTTGGGTTTGACAAATCGTTCCTAGAATACAACGAAACCTTTTAAGTTGAAGAACAGCAATTAGCAAAATTGATGATTCTTCACGAAATCCTTCTTTACAGAGAAAAATTGATTTTTGATATCTGTATATGAAAACGGGTTTGAGTTTTTTAAAAAGACAGAAAAGTTTCTTTTCATAAAAGTTACATCTTTTCAAAAAATTACATATTTTTAGAAAAAAAAATTCAAAAATCTGTTATGAAAAATAATACCTTTTGGGCAAAAAGCACATTTTGAGAAATAATCGAAAATAATTATTTATTAAATTAATCAATTTAATATAAAATTGAACACATGAACGTAGCCCACACTCACACTACACCTTAGCCAATCAAATCATAACTAATTGTTTCTATATATAAGCTCAAAGGTTATTTCCTTCTCAACCATTATGGGACAAAACCCACACACTTTATACAATCAAAATGAGTTTGGCTCAACAATCCCCCATTTTGATTGTATAAAAGCGAAAAAGCGAAAAGAAAAAGAAAAAAAAATTCTCAATAAAAAGATAAAAATTATTATTATGAATACAAGAAGGTATTTTACAACTTAAACCTTCAATTAGTATAAGCACATTAAAGTTCAAATAGAGTCATTGGTAACCTAAACTTTAAACCAAGTACTCTTAATCGTAAAATCGGACACACCATACACATAATAATACACTGTTTACAAGGATTTCAAATAATCGCTTTAGCACTATTATGGCCATGTGCTAACTCCTGGTTTTATGAACGATCCCAAGAGCTAAATCCAAACTCTCGTGAGAAGCGGCACCACTGCTATGTTCATATAGGTGAAGTTTTGTCATGTCTCCACTACTGGACATTTGGAACTCCATTAAGAATGTAATTCAACACTCTTAAACGTAATGGACAATCATTGATTATCTTTAAAACTGGGGGGAGTAAGGAAGCTGGTTAATTATTGTCACAGACCACTTAGCAAGAACTTGTTTTTACCCATTAAACCCTTTAACTAGAGATTGTCTAGTTTTGGGTCGGGTTACCATTGTCGGTGATCTTCAGAAAGGATTTTAACCCCATCTCAATTGTCGTAGCCCTTACGACCTCTCTAGATAATCCTTTGATAAAAGGATCAGTCAAGTTTTTACTCAACTTTATATATATAATGGTGATTACTCCATCTTATATCAATCATCTTACAAACTCATGTTTTAGACTTATATGTCTAGAATTGCCATTGTAAGTACTACTGTAGGCTCTTGAGAGAGTAGCCTCACTATCACAGTGAATAGATATTGGCGACATTGGATTAGGCCACAATTTAATGTCAACAATAAATTTCTAATCCATTCGGCCTCCTTACCAGTTGCCACTAATGCTATGAATTTAGATTCCATAGTCGAATGAAATATACAAGTTTGCTTCTTAGATACCCATGAAATGGCACCCCCACCAAGGAGAAATATCCAACCCGGAGTAGATTTATTATCTCCTTGACTAGTAATCTAACTAGTATCAGTATATCCCTCAAGTACAGCCGGAAAGCTATTATAGTATATTCCTAATACTTTGGTGTTCTTGAGATATCTAAAAATTCTTCCTATTGCTCTCCAGTATTTTCCACTTTGATTACTTGCGAAAATCTGCGCAGAGTGCGCAGTGCGCAATCGTGGACTCATTCACACATGGGCGTATCCCACACTCACATCACACCTTAGCCAATCAAATCATAACTAATTGTTTCCATGTATAAACTCAAATGTTATTCCCTTCCCTACTAATGTGGGACAAAACTCACACAATTTATACAATCAAAATGAGCTTGGCTCAACACGTTAAAAACTAAAAAAAAAAAAAAGAGGATTCAAACAAGCATCCTAAAAGAGTGGAATGAGGTTGCCTTTTCGAAATTTTTTTCCTTTCTTGTTTTTTTTTACCAAAAAATACAAGAGCTAATATTTTTCCTTTAAAAAATGATTCACTTAAAAAATAGTCAGGGAAGATTTTGGTTATTTTTTATTTAAATGCAAGAAGAAGAAAATGAAAAATGGTAAATTTTTTTTTAATCAAAGAAAAAAAGAAAGTTTAAAAACTACTTGAAAGCTCCTCCCCAGTGAGCAATGCTATATTTGGTAACCGGATTAAAAAATGAATTGGCCTTTTGATGATGGTTAAGGTCATAATTTGGCCCCTTGCGGGTCCCACTTATTTTTTTTTGGTTTCTCCTGGAGAAAAATAATTCAACTTATCACTAAGCTTTCCATGAGCAACTAATTTAAAATTTAATTTTTTTTTATTTTTTTATTTTTAATTAAAAAGCAAAATTTAATTTGAAGTGGCAGTAAATAGTAATTTAATTTCTAAGCTAGCTTTTTAAAAATTGATTGGATAAAAATTTATTTTTTTATTTTTTTATTTTTTGTTCAAAATAGATAATTTTGTTATTATATATATTTGATATTAACAATTATATATAATTAGTAGTGGTAGTAAATAAACTATGAATAAATAGTATTATTATATTTTAAAAATGGTAAAAATTTGAATATAATATTTTAAAAGTTTGTGTTTTGATTTGACTTTTTAACTATATAAGTTCTTAATTTTTTTACCAAACGGATAATTTTGACTTTTGGCATTTTAACCAAAAAGCCAAAAATCCAAATTGCCAATCGGGCCTTATTAACTTAAGAATTATTTATTATTTGTTTATCTTTTAATTTTTTAAATCCAAAACAACTCAATTTGGTTGAAACTAAGTCCGGTAAATTAGTTTACAAGTTAGTCTTTTTAGTATTAGTCAAGTAGATAAAATGTTAATTTCTTTCACTTTTTGTTTAAATTGGTCAATAATATCTCCGTATATAATTTATTATAACAATTATATATACTTAGCATTGATAGCAAATAATTTATCAAGTAAGATTTTTGAATGAAGTGAGAGTTTAAATTATTAATGTATTTGATTTATCTTCTTTAATTACTTTCTAACTAGACGAACAAAGATAATTTCTTAAATTTTTAGATGAAAAATAAAAATCTTCTTGCTAATTAAGACTACGGCTCTATTGGTTTCGATAGTAAATATTTTTATCAATAAAATATTTTTTGTAGAAAACATTTTTAAGAAAATATTTTTTATGTGTTTAGTAACGTGTTTAAAAATATTGATGCTGACAAATATGATAATATTACACTTAGTGGCAATCATGGCGGATGAACAATGGCAACGGTGACATGTAATACTAAAAATGGATCTTTTTCTTACCAAATCATGTTCATTTTCCTAACACAACATAAATGAGGAAAAAGTTTAATTAACTTCATTTTCTTGGCCATGGCCAATTTTGTATGCACTTCATCATTTTATGTCATAAATTTAAAATGCAAATATAATGTTAGATTGTGAAACCAACAATGTAATACTAATGTGTAAAATACTATTCAATGCATATAATTTCTTAGGACTTGTTTATTATTTTAAATAGAATTGTATAAAATAAAAGAGATTAATTAATAATACTGGGTTCCACATATATTTTTATATATCAAAAAATTATGAATGGAATTGTATATAATGTAAAATTTGATTCATGTTTGGTTACAATGAAATAAAGAATGAGTTAGAGTTGTAGAGTTATTTTTAACTATTAATTAAGAATGAAAGATAATTAGAATTTGGTACTAATATTACTAAAATGATTTGTTATTAGTAATATTATGAATAATGGATTGACAATTCTTCATTCACCAAACAATTAATACAAACATGAGATTCACAATAACAAGAGGACAAAAAAGATTTTGGTGGGCCAGCCTTGTTTAAGGACCAGGTTTATATGTTGTTTACACATTGTACATCACCGTGATGTTGGTGTGTATAAGATTCATCCCGATTCCACTTTGATGATTTAAACTGCTCATTTTATTGATATTAGTATATATTACCTATACAAAAAATTAAATTGATCGCATATCTTTAAGTGCATGAACAAATCATATTTGTTTTTTTTAATTAAGACCAAAATGATTTGTTTATGCATTTACGATATTCAATCAATTTAAGTTTTTTATATGAAAACTTTATACACGAGTAGTAATAAAATAAATAGTTTGAATAATTAAAGTGAAATCAGAGTGGGCCCTATGCGCAGGCAACAACACAATGCTATTGGCCTAGCCAACAAGAGAGAAACCTAATGCATTGTTAATTGGCAATAATAAAAACCCGAGTCTCATCCATTAAGACAACAAACAAAATTTGGGATGTTGCAATTCTCGAATAATCGCGTGCCTAAGTAAATATTAGAAAACCAAGTGATTCCATCATATTAAAAATGACTAACATGTTATTTTAGTAGTTTTAAAAATATAATTTATATAGCAAGATACAATAATTTAATGTGACATTTATATAAGTATAAAAAATTTAATATTTAAAATAAAATAATCCTTATCTTTTCTTTTGTAAAAAATTTAATATTTAAAATAAAATAATCCTTGTCCTTTCTTTTGTGCTCTCTCTTTTCTCATATTCTTCTATCTAAAAAAGTATTTTTTTTACTAATCTAACAAAACATAATTTAGCTTTTTACTATTATTATATTTTATCCATGTTTTTTTAACGCTACAAATTAGCAAATTATCAAAATTATACTTTTAATTGAGTGCCTTAAAATTAACCAATTAACTAATCATTAAATTATTAATATTATTTTATATTTTATTTTTAAACTACTAAATTTAGATAATCGAGTGCCTTTACGCCTAGGTCATAACTAGTACTTATACGAACACAAAACTTAAACATCATAAGTAAGCTTTCCCAATTAATGAGGTGGCCAGTCTGCAAATGGGAGCACTTTTAGGTAGTGTTTGGCAAAGTTACTGCTAGCAGCTTAAGATTGTAGCTTGTAACATAAATTGTGAGAATTTAGTAAAGATTGTAACTTGTAATTGAAATAGAAGAAAAAATAATTATAAGTTGTAGCATAAGTTATAAGTGTTTGACAAACTTGTACCTTATAGGTAAAATTAGTAGTAAAAAACTAAAAACTACTAGCAGTAGCATTCTCAAACTCCTCCTCATGGTGATGTTCGAGAATAGTGGCCGAAGGGACATTTTAGTACTAAAATCATTGAACGAAGAAAGGTTAAGTTGTGTGGAGTTTAATTTGATTCTGACAAGTACTGTACAAGCTAGTTTGGTTTTTCTATGAACTTGTAATCTTAGTTATGTATATTATAGCATAAGAGAATTTCGATGTATCTCCTTTTTATTTTTCGTCCTCGTAAAATAATTTAGTAGCCATGGTCGTAGCTATAGATGGGTGAACTACGTAAATCTTGCGTATTGTTTTAACGCCTATATAAAGACTGAACTGATGTTGCATTGGTTCGATTATTCTGAACAGCTGTCATTAACGTCTATATAAAAGCTGCTAATCATCCTATTAGAGAACCCAATTTTCGCTCCCCTCTTCCCAAAATTATGTGGCTCCCATCTTCCTAGAATTCTGCAGCTCCATTATACATACAGGCTGCTAATCACATTGCTTAACGATTACAGTGTTTTTTTTTCTGTTTTAACATTTTATCTCTCGTTCTATACCACATTCCTATTTCCATTTATGTTTTGGAAAATAATTATTCTCAAAACAGTACATTGTTTTTTTTTTATCTATTTATGATTTTGTTTGAATTTTATATCTTCTGTTTTCTTTCTGTAACTATAAAATAGATTAGTTTAATTTTGTTTTAATTCTGAAATTAGTTTCAGATTGTTAATTTGATTAAAAACAGTTTCTGCTTTCTAACAATCTTAAGACAGATATCTATTATTAAATTAAAGAAATACTTTAATTTACCTGTTGGATACAGAAAATGTATTTACTGTTTTTAAAGTTTCAAAAAATTAGTTTTATTTAATACTGTTATTGCAGTTATGGCAACCGAAATGGATAACAGAATAGACCTTTCTACCCCTGTGGTGGCTTCTGTTCTAGCCCCAATTTCGGCATCTGTTCCGGCCCCGATTCTATCTACGGTTCATGTGAGCCATGGGGAGAAACTGAAAAAATTCAATAGAACAGATTTTAAGAGGTGGCAGCAAAAGATGTTGTTCTACCTAACGATACTGAATCTGGCACGATTCCTCTAAGAGGATGCTCCTTTGTTGTCTGAGAACGAGAGTGACAGGCAGGTTGTGGCTGCAGTCGAAGCATGGTGGCATGCTAACTTTTTTTGCCATAACTATATCCTGAACGGTTTGAACAATACATTGTATAACGTGTATAGTCCGCTGAAGACGACAAAACAATTGTGGGATTCCCTTGACAAGAAATACAAGACGAAAGATGCCGGGATGAAGAAATTTATCATCGACAGTTTTCTCGAGTTTCTTATGGTGGATTCGAAAACCGTCATCAACTAGGTCCAAGAGTTTTAATTGATTTTGCATGAGATTCATGCCGAGGGCATGACACTGAGTGAGTCCTTCCAAGTGGCTTCTATTATTGAAAAGCTGCCACCATCTTGGAGGGATTTCAAGAACTATCTGAAGCACAAGCGCAAGGAAATGAAGCATGAAGACCTGATTGTCAGGCTCAGGATTGAGGAGGATAGTTGCATTGCTGAGAAGAAGGGATCACAGGGGTTCCAGTTCAAGACGAAGGCCAATGTGGTGAAACAAGCCCAGAAAGGGAAGAAGCAGAAGAATCACAACCAAAAGGCCAAGGGTGGTGATTCTAAGAAGTTCAAGGATAAGAAGTTCAAGGAAAGGTGCTTCATGTGTGACAAGCCGGGCCATCGGGCTAAAGACTACCGTAGCCGCAAAGACCAGGGAAATGCCTCGAAGAGGCAGAAGCACTCTCAGGCCAACGTTGCTGAAATAGAGAATCTCTCATCCGATGTGTCTGAGATGAACCTAACAGGAGTAGTATCCGGGGTCAACATGATTGAATCCAACCCAAGAGAGTGGTGGGCGGATACCAGTGCAACCCGACATGTGTGTGTAGACCAGAAAATGTTCACCACATATCAAGCAATGACAAGTGGAGAACAACCATTCATGGGGAACTCTTCTACTACAAAGGTGGAAGGACAAAGGAAGGTTGTGCTGAAGATGACCTCAGGCAAGGAGTTGACGCTCAACAATATTCTACATGTGCCAAAAATTCAGAAGAATCTAGTGTCAGGATCATTGTTGAGTAAAAATGGGTTCAGGCTGGTCTTTGTATCTTACAAGTTTGTACTTACTAAAGAGGGGATGTTTGTTGGGAAATGGTACTTGTCAGACGGCTTGTTCAAACTAAATGTACTTACTGTAATCTCAAAAACTATCAATAAAAATTCTACATTTCTGCTTCTATGCTTGAGTCTTCTTATGTGTGATGGGAGCGAAAAAAATTTTTTTGAACCGACGTAGTGACCGTAAAAAACGACGTATGCGTTTTTCATGAAAACAACAAACTATATTAATCTTAATGACATTATACCTTTATGAAACTTGTCGAAAAGCTTCAATAAATCCCGAATACGTTGAAG
>JAULJZ010035991.1:4291-14807 GCA_032270985.1 Heliamphora pulchella
GACATTGGTGTAGCCAGAATTTTTGTTCAACAGTGTCACTTAACAACTCATCCTCAATTTTATTAAGTTGACCTCATTACTTGAGTTTTTTGTAAAATTTCACTGGGGTCATTTTATAGAAGCTCTCAAAATTTTTACCTAATAACATAAACTTTTCCAAACAAATTCAAAATTGAGTGGATTCAAATGAACTCAGTGAATTGGATGTAGCCCTACCCTTGATCTTAGAAATAGATTAACACAAGATGCCAAGACCAATGTTATGATGTTTGGAAACCTTATCACATGCCTAATTTTTCAGCTTCTCTACAACCACATAATGCCAGCTTCAAGTCAGTTGGTGGATGAGAAACCTCTAGATTGTTGAACCAATTGGGTTGAACCATCTGTTCTCAAGCATTGGGAGTGTGCTTGGTTGAGCTGGCTCCCTTGGTTTGGCCGCCCTATTAAAGAGGGTTTCCTCCATGCATGCAAAAATTCTCGTTGATTCCATTGCAGTTGCATCTAGTTGAGTCTTGATTTCCCTCCCCCCTCTCTTTCTCTCCTTTTGGTGATCTCCAGTCATCTCTGCACCTACCATCTTCCTAAGGGCTCACGGTTATCCCATGTCACTTAGCAACATCCTCACGGTGCTATTAAGTATAGGATCATAATTAGTGCTTGTTTGAAAACTGGCTTAAATCAGCCATTTGTCCTTTTGTTTAAAGTCAAAAAAATCCAAAAGGGAAAAAGCCTCAAGTATTTGGTTAGCAACTTTTCGCCTTTATGCGTTTATTGGCTTTTAGGCAAAAACTAGGGAGTTTTAGGCAAAAAGCTAGGAACTTTTTTTTGGGGGGGGGGGGCGCGCTTAATGTGGGTAACCAAACAAGCCTTTTGCCTTTTGGACTTAAAGACCAAAGGGCAAAAAGCGTCGGCTTAAAGCCGAGTGGCCGAGTATTGTTTAAGCAAACACCAGATCAGATGCTTGAGAACCAGGCAGAAATGTTGGTCTTGGCTTGGTGCTAAGGTCCAAAAACCTGGAGTTTAATTATCAAATAATACAAATATGTCTTTGTTTCCCATAAGAATGCAAGGGGAAACTTATTTTTTTCCATTGGTGCATTAAGGTTCGCAAAGAAAAGGGTAAAATCTACCATAATAGAAGCCATTTCTCACTGGCCATCCTTTGAGAACTTGGGGAATTTATTTTTAAGGGCAAGGTTCAATAGTCAATGGAGAGGTCACTTCCTAAACGGAGAAATTATGGATTTCCATCTTAGGAGGAGGGAGGACGTTGAAACATGTTGGGGAAGACCATAGGAGGGAGACCTTTTGCCAGCAGTCCCACTTCCTTCTTGTGAGCTCACAAGGAATACCATAAACAAGTGCACGCCATGAAAGAACATCAAGGCAACTTGATTATCTCCTCCTAAAATAAAATATTTTTGTGATGTATGGCGATATTAAAGGTTATTTACTCCCAAATTTCCTTGAAGTTGGGCAAAATTTATTTTTTCACCGATATTTCTTTTGGTCCTCAAGCATGGCACGGTCTTCCAAGTAATGAATGACCTTGTTTTAGTTGGATCAATACTGCATTCTTTGATATAATTTCTATTGGTTCATGCCAATGAGTTACTTGCAGTGCAAAGATATTATACGGTTGACTTTTTTTAATTTTTTTGACATTGAAGTAAGATCTACTTATCTATTATACAAATTAGCATAAAGTGATGGGGCAGATATGTATTTTGAATCCTTCGGTTGAGGATCGTTCTTCATTGTTCAACGGTGGGATCATCGTTCAGGCGTTGACAATCTCTCTCACGCTAGAAACCACTCTACCCTCTTCTCTCACTCAATCGGCGCCTCTCTCACTGCCGCTCACCACTGCTCGCCACCGCTCATCGCCGCTCAACGGTGGGATCGTCATTCACGCGTTGAGCATCGTTCTTCACGCGTAGAAACATCTCTTCCCTCTGACGCTAGAAACCTCTCTTCCCACTTCTCTCACTCAATTGGCGCCTCGCTCACCGCCGCTCCATCACAAAGTTATTGTCCCTTGTCCCTAACTCACCGCCGCTCTCTCTTTATTTTTCACATTTGTGAGATGTTCATTTTGATCAATTTGTTTATTTTGCCCTAACTCTGTTACTGCCGCTCTCTAAAGATTGATTTATTTATTTTGATTGAAATGCTAAGACTACTATTTTGCCCTAACTCTTTGTATAATAGATTTGGATCTATTGTTTTGGTTCTATCTACATATCTAAGTCTGGGTTGGTGATGAGATAATAATGTACCCAACTTCTGCCGTTCTCGCAAGATCGATTTGTTTATTTTGATTGAAATGTTAAGACTACTCTTTTTCCCTAATTATGTTTCTTTGTATAATAGATATGGGTCTATTGTTTTGGTTCTATCTACAGATTTGAGATAATGATGTACTCAACTTCAAACATTGTTTAGCATGCATGATTTTCTTTAGTTTACAAAAGAATCATTTCAACTAAACCAACATTTGTTTTTAGGACTCTACACTCAAACTATTAATTGTTTTTTGGAGTCTACACTCAATCTGGAATTTTGCATTTTCTTGGCTTCGATACTTTTGCTATTGAAACAACTTCTACCTTTGCAAACTTTCTGTAACTCCACAATCAAACGTTGCTTAGTTTCCCTTCAAATGCTTTTGATTTTTTTTTCTGTGAGCTTTTTTTGAAATCTATACTAATATCAGTTTGCATATCTGATTAACTACTTTTTTTATATAGTTAACTGTTAGACAAACCTCTCTATTTGTATTTCAATATGTTGTTCTTTTTAGTAATTTTTTTCTCTATGTTGATGTCTAAGTTTATTTAGGTTGGGATTAGATTATGTTGGTGTTTTTTTTATGTGTTATTCTTAGAAAAATAAAGGTAATTATTTTAAATGAAACTCACTCCTTATTTCCATAATTGGATATCCATGGTGGTTATTTTTTTCCAACATTTGTTTTGAGATCTATTTTGCACATGGCCAACTTATCTGTCTATTATTTGCCTAAAAGTATAATTTATTTTTCTCTTATATTGCTTATATTGTTTTTTTTTCTTACATTGCTTACAAAAAAATCTTCCTATACTTTAAAAATGTGCCTTATGAGGGATACAACTTGATTTATGAAATCAAGATGTTTCAACTAGAGTATGAGCCGATTTCGCAATCGATGAATTTCGATCCACTTATCTGAAACTATGGTGGCAATTTCACACACTGTACTTCAGTTATTTTGCATTATCTTTTAATGGTTTTTGGTCTAGATTTCAAGTGGGTCTGTTGCTCTCTGAGGGATTTTTAGATGGGCGATGGGAGATTAGTGTATCTAATGTTGATTTGAACTGTGCGACTCTGTGGGGGTTTAATTTTTCTAACTTTGTTTACTTTTGGAGTTGGTTGCGATCAGTTTCTTTACTTGAGGAAGCTCCATCAAGCAAATACAATTTTTTCGTCTGATTTTTTAACATTCATGTTGTCTGGAAAACATTGACTTTTTCTTTAGCCTTGATTTTTCATCTTTATACAAACATATGCATACCGGCGTAATAAAGGATTCATGTAGCCAACCCTGTTTGATTGGGATAAAGGCTTAGTTTGATTTTGTTTGGTTATACAAATGTGTGCCGTCTAAGTTATTAATTTTTATGTTTTAAATCATATATTCTGATCTCACTATGCTATTCTTGCCTTTTTTGAACATTAGTTTTTTGGTCATATTTTTATTTGATCTACTTACACTTTCATTTATTGGAAATGATGCTCATTTCCTAATTCTCATGCTTTGTAACTTCTAAAATTTTGGTAATATCTATTTTACTTGACTCATTTTAATTTCCCTGTACTTTGCTGCACCAAATTTCGGAAAGGGAGTTGAGAGTTGTTTGTTTGTATTATTTTTACTTTCAAGTCAATTTTCAACTTAGTTGGTTTGATTATTATATTTTTAAAATTCTTGGATGGAAATTGGTTTGAGTTCATTTAGAGACTATTATGTAGATGCCCAAGCTAAACTGATTTAAAAAGTATGTTCTAATTTGATGGTGGTGCAAAAGACTTGCCCTATGGTTATTAAAGAAAGTGTAAATTCTAAGGTTTTTTTTTTCTTCAATCAATTGATGGTGATGCAAAAGACTTGCCCTATGTATTTTTGCCCAGTTTGTTGGTTCGTAAATTGAACAAAACTATGATTTTTTTTGTTATTTTTGTTTTCTTTCCCTCTTTTTAGATCTCTATTTTTACACTCTGTTTGATTTGTGGTAGCATTGTTGTCGGCAAAATGGGTATCTGATGTGCACATCCCTTTTCTATTCTCTTGATATAAAATATACACATTTATGGGAAAAAAATACTTTTATTTCAGTTATGTACATTGATTTTCTTATTGACCAAATTTTTGGTGGTCTTGGATACAGATAATCACCATTGGAGTTTTGGAGGTCTTTGGCTTTGTTTTGAACTTCTCAAAGAACCATCATTGAAGTTTTGGTAGATTTCTCTCTAAATGCTTTACTTGAAGTGACTATCGCCCCTAATTAGCGGTTCTTGAGTTTTTCCATTGTATCCACCCCCTTAAAATTTGTTCAATTAAATATCGACCATCCCTCACGTTGCCCTCTTTTTTTACTGTATAAAATTAATTACAGTATAAAATGTGGGGTTTGAGATTGTCTACTAAATGGGAAGATGGATAATGGCTTTGTCTACTAATTCCTAAGCATCATCTATCATCTTGAATATTTTGTTGTCCACTTATTTTGTTTTCCACTGAAACTGATGGATTTTACATGCTTGCAGTCCTCTTGAACCAAAAAGGAGAGAAAATTTAAAGATTTTTTCATCGTCATTGTTATATTGTGTCCCATTTTATGTGTTGGTTATGTTACTATATGTTCTACCAATCTAAATATTTTGTGAAATTAGTCCCCAGTCATTGTCATGTTGTGTCTCATTTCGGGTTCATATGCGTGTGTTGGTGTTTTTGTTTGTTTGTTTAAATGCAGTTAGAGTAGCAAATGTCCATCTATCACACTCATGTTTCAAATTGGAAAAAAATGCATCATATCAGAAAGTAAATTTTTGAACCACTGTTATTTTGATAATTAGATTTGTATTGGGAGCTGTTATTCTTATTTTTCTTTCCTTTTACTACAACACTCAGAATCTATATATTGTAAAAAGGTGGGTGGGTGCAATAAAGCACCAGATACTTGCACCAGCAAAACATGCCATGGTAATGATTTTACCCTTTGTCTTGCCATTTCACGGAGGAATAGAGATAGAGGAAAAGGAAGGACTCTGAGTTTCTTCTTCAACTTCATGAAGTTTATTCCTGATGGTATCCTGAAACTCTTTTAAACGAATTTCTTATTTATTTATAGAATTGCTGCTCTAAGTTCTTTTAAACAAGTTTATGATTTTTGCTCGATGAATAGGTTGTGTAGAATAGTTGGAAGGTGAACTTATAGCTTGAGCCTAATCTTTTGCTTTAACTTAGAACTTAGAGCTTGAGCTTATTTCCATTGTGCATTTTGTATGTTGTATATATGAGTTTGGTGAACTTATACCCATGACTGTTTTTGTGTTTCAGTTCTATACAAAGAAAGGATTTGGTTGGTTGTCTTGGACAGATTTAATGGAGGGAACTATTATTAAACATTGTTTTGTGTCAGCAATATGCAATATGCAATGTGCTGTATATGAGTTTGGTCAAATAGTTTAGTTGGCCTTTTTGTTTTAACTCTTTGTTTGTAATCTGAGGGAAATGCCTTTTATGGCTTGCCAATTCTGAGGGAAAGGATTCTAACAACTATTTGTATCTCATGGATAAACTTAAAAAAATAGGCCCAATCGTATCTCATAGAAAGGGCTCTATTCCTTTAAATTTTTTTTTTTAAAGTGAGAAATGTAAGAACTAATGTTTTTACGTTATTTTTTAAAGTGAAAAATCTGTTTTGAGCTTCATATTATAGGAATCTGTTACTATCTTTACCTTCATCAAAGCCAATTAATTTTTCAAAACCTTTTTGCAGGGCTTTTTATGTTAAGTTTTGATATTGATTTTTTTTATTTTATATCTCTAGAGAGGTCTTTAACAGTTTGTAGTTATGCTTAAGATCCCCTTTCATCAAGTCTAAAAGGGGTCCCTAAACAGAGCTCCATCCATTTTTAAGAAGTGTCGATATATGCATTTCTCCAATACATTTGGTTGACAATGTTCCTTTGCTATTTCAATCATATTTAAAATTTTTAATAATATTTGGATTTTATTGACAAAGTGGATGCTATTTCCTCCAAAGAAGGAATGGAAAAAATAGACAATACTCCCAACAACTTGACACAAGTTTTGGAGCAAAAGCATATTTGTGCAAGATAGAATTAGTATTTTGAATGTGTTCCATGTGCAACACAAATGCGTGCACAAAAGGCATGTATTTTAATATGGATGTATTAGGATTACAAATAGCAATCTCTACATAGGTCTATTGCTGTTGCCAAGATGATATGTTTTGCTACTCCTTTTTTTAAACCCATGGATCGAATGTTGACAAAACTTGATATCACCTGTAGCCAATTATGTTACTGAATCCATTTATATTTGAATGTATCGGTGAGAATATTGAGGGATAGAAAGAGACAAGAAAGGGATGGAACCCTCGAGTCTACTAGGAGCATCAAATCCACTAGGAGAATGGAGTTGACTGTACTCTTTCGTCTTTTTCTTTTTTGTGTGTTGTTGAACAATTTCATTTCATGCTTTAGTGGGTGATTCTCTTTCGTTTTCTTCTTCTTCTTTTTTGTGGTGTTGTTGACTGTACTCTTTCGTCGTCGTCTTCTTTTTAGTGGGTGATTCTCTTGGTTTTCTAAATTCCTTGAGTTTGATGTATTTCATCAATGGCTTTTTCTGCCTGTCCCTTTTTCTTTTCTTTTGTTTAGCATGATGAATCATGCCTTCTTCTTCTATAATGGCAGTATGCAGCTGGGCAAAAGATTTTTTTTTTATATTTTGAATTTCATTATTCTGAATTTATGAATTTTGGGTGTATAGAACTTGAACTGTTACAATGAATTTATTACATATTTGTACGGTAGCTAGGAAATTTCAATCATTACTCCAAATAACCAAATTGAATGCCAAGTGCTTAATTTCATTATTCTGGTTGTTGCCTGCCAATGGTAAAATATGTCTTGGGTTGTCAATTGTGATTGGTGTTTTCACATATTGGAGGGTTGATATATGGGCCTGTTACAATGGAGGTTTGGTCTGGTCTAACTCTCCTAGCCCTGGTGATTGAAAAGGCAAACACTAGTAATGCAGTTCAATAATGCTTTAATTCTTTGTGAATGGTTCTGGTTTTAGAGTAAGGCGAACACTTTCTACTCTAACTAGATTGTGACAAAGCTTTTTTATGTGACAAAGACTTTACAAAACTAATGTAAAATGTTGTGTTGTTAGGTCGCACGAAGATCTATATAGCCTGTGTTTGGACTAGCTTTTTTTAGAGGTTTTTAGGCTTTTTGGCTTTTTGGTGTCAAATCATGGCTTTTTTTGTGAGAGAAAAAGTGAAAAAAGCTTGGCTTTTTCGTGGAAACCCAAACGAAGTGGCTTTTTGTAGTGGAAAAAATCAGAAAGCCTGGCTTAAAAGCCAGGCCAAACACAGGCATAATCTTGGAATTTATTACAGGTGGCGAATTATTTGATAAAATAGTAAGTCTCTAATTCGTGGTCTAGAAGCAAGGTGGACAGGATATATGCATTTGCCATTCTTTAATATACAATAAACTGGTGATGTTTTACATTTTTATTCAGGTTCACCATGGACGACTCAGTGAAGCCGAGTCCACAAGATACTTCCAACAGCTCATTGATGGTGTGGGTTATTGCCATTGTAAGGGAGTTTACCATCGAGAGCTGAAGGGTTTTCCAAGGATATCTCAAATTTTCAGATTTTGGGCTTTGTGCTTTGCATGGAGAAGTAAGATAATAGATAATATTTATTCTCTTCCCAATTATAACACAATCACAGTCAATAGACAGAATATGATAATCTTTGACGTAGATATAGTTGTTTATGTTGAACACAGTAATATTTTTATAATTGATTTCTGTAGGTGCGTGGACTCAAAAAAATGTTGAAAGTGCCTTTAAGCACGGGTTATTCCCTAGTATAATTAAATTATGGTATGATTACTTGTAGAAGTTATTCTTCTATGGATCTTTTGGTCGTACCCTAGCACGTCGAGACATACTTCCTTTTAGAGAATCCTCTCTCTCCCCCTTCCCCTCTTTCTGTTTGGCTAATTATTAGCATTTCCTAGATGCCAATTTGATATTGGATTTGATCTTTCGGTCTTGCTTCATATGTTCAACAGATGTACCATATGGATATAAGGTTTTCTTTTTCTGGCAGGAAAGTTTGGACGAATTAACACATTTGTCTTTCTCTGTGTTTTTATAGTTATTTCTATAGGTGTTAAATTCAGTGAAATGCCTCTTATTTGAACTCCATGACTGGGTATACTCTAGAATAAAGAGTTAAAAGGAACATCCGTTTTATAAACTTAATCCAAAAACATTGGTTTGTCATATTGAAATCTAATGGCAACCAGTCATTATTTTTCTGGGCATCAGAGGTTTTTTTTATAGTTATTTTTATGGGTGTTAAAATCACTGAAATGCCTCTCATTTGAACTCCATGATTTGGCGTACTCTAGAATAAAGAGTTATACATCCGCTTTATAAACTTAACAAAAAAAAAATGGTTAGTCATATTGAAATCTAATGGCAACCAGTCATTATTTTTGTGGCCTTCAGGGTTTATTTATTTCTGTATCCAGAATCTGGGGATAAATTCATTTTATAATTTTATTGTTACTAACTAATTATATTTCTAACATTTGTGCAGACAGAGGTTGATTTATTTGCTTTTCAACCTGCCTCATCTTCTGCAGTTTATTCGTCGCCCGACTCTTTTCCTGTTCCTGGCCCAATTGTGCAAGCGGATAACAATTCTTCATTCCTGGCCAGATGAATAGTAATGCTGTTGATCCTTTTGTTGCTGTTTCACTGAACAATTTTGACGGATCTGATCTATTTGGGGCACTCAATTCTAATACTGATTTATTATCTACAGAGGTGATGAAAAAGCCTGATGACAGCCATAATAACTTGAATGGAAATTCTCCTGCCAAGTCTAAGAATCCACCCAAGAGGGAAACTTTCCAAGTGAAATCTGGAACCCGGGCAGATTCTCTGAGTCGTGGATTGATCAATCTTAATATATATGTTCGTAAGTTGTTTTTCCGAACTAAAACAAATTCCCTTTCCGTAGATCTTTTTGCATGTTATTGAAATTGCCAGCGACTAATTATTTTACTTTTCATAAATCTCATATTATTTAATAAGTTGTTCTCAAATAATCTCAACGTTCTTACATCATTATTGCTTACAGAAGTATTCACTCAGGAGTTAAACATGTTTAAACTTCTCAAAGTAGAGCAACAACTGATGTTTCTGTACTGAAATGCGTATTATGGAGATAAATCTGACGTGGGTTCTAAAATTTTCACATACAAAATAACCCTATTAGATTTTCCTCTTTTTTTGCTGATTAAAAAACAATGGTCCAATATCATTGTAACCAGAGGAGGTTGGATGTCTGGATATTATGTGCGACATTTGTTGTCATGTTGTTAAACAAATCAATACCATTCAGCACAACCATTTCTTTTTCACCCTACACGCCTTCTCTTGATCAAATCCAATCATTTACTGGTACTTTTTCTCCACTCTATCCTTTATTGTTGTTCTAATGTGTTGATTTATATGTATGACCATTAGCAGCTTTTTTAATGACTTCTTTTGTTTCGTTAGACTTTTTATGATTATCGTTGATCGTTAGTTTCGACTTTAATTGCATTGATTGAAATTTTACAAATTTTGCTTCATTTTTCGCTTCCATTCTTCCTTGTTCTTGCTGTTCTTGTTCTCAAAATAGAAAAGGCACTTTGGAAATTTAAAACTGATTTTGACTCTCTTGCAAGTTCATTGGTTGAAATCAAGAAATTACTAATTTTTATTGATAAATTTTTAAATCATGTGCATCAGTGGTATGTCATGATACATCATGGCATTTTCCCTTGGAATCACATGATTAATGATTCAAATCAATTCTCTAATCAAATCACACTGGTTTGCTAAATCAATAGAGATTGGAATTGGTGTTGAATCGTTGAACCAACTGATTCACCATTGGTTTTGGGAAGTTGACATACACTTGCTAAACCAAGTGTGTGCTAGTCTATATCATTGTCCTACTCTCTTTTCCCTGATTGCATTGTCTTGGACTCTTGATGCTCCCAATCCTCCAATTTCCATAGAGAGAATCTATTCTCTCCATTTGTGTGTGCGTGTTTGTACAAGGCATTATATTGAATTTCTGCTTTAGCCACACATTTCTACTTTGTGATGGAATCTTTTTGAGGCATTTATTGAGAG
>JAULJZ010036002.1:0-37344 GCA_032270985.1 Heliamphora pulchella
TTAATAAATCTAAAATTTGTATAAATGCCATAATTACTTTTATTTATTCTTTTCCTTATAAAAACAAGGCTTAAGCCACCCATTTCTCCTTCAAGTTTATGCTGAGAGGGTGAGAGAGAGAGGCCACAAAAATTTTCTAAGTGTTTACAAAGAATGAGAGAAGAAGAAAGAGAGAAGGAAGAAGAAGGAAGAAAGGTTCAACGTGTGAGCATTAAAACTAAGTCCATACCTCTTACAATCATTTGAGCATTAAATAAGGTAAGTAAATCTCCTGAACTCTTCTGATATTCTCCCATAATATTGCCCTCAATCCATCTCTATAATCAACCAAAAGATAAGAAACATAGATTAATTCAAAAAGGCGTCGTATGTGTGAATAGTGGACTGTTAGTGTAAGATTGAGCTTTGCATGTATTTGCATGAGAATATTTTTGAGTTTTATTGATTGAATATGTTCTGGAGTTTTGGTTTGTATGAGTATATGACATATATGCAAAGAAAATACATCAAAAATGAACACAACATGAGCTAAGCTATTAAATCCGTAACTAACTTGATTTTCTGGGCTTACCAACTTTCTGCCTTGAACTTTAAAACACCATAACTAATTATAGAACAATGATCTAAACATGATTTTTATCTCCAGACGTAGAAGTTTGAGTTCTATTTCATACAAAATTGGTTTGAACTGATTTCGTTTGGTAGAACTCCAGATATACCGTTGTTTCTAAAGAGTGTCTGATTTTGACCTCTCTAAATTGAAAACCTAAACACCCTTAGTTAGAGTGAGAACCGAGCTTGGGTCAGAACATAAAATTTGTAGAGAACATGTTTAACGTACGGTCCACCAAAAATGAACCAAAAATATGAAGGTTGGATAGGTCAAAAAACTTTCCAAAGTCACTGTTGTGTCTTAGTGACTGACAGAGCCTTCTATCACACCTTTTTGTGAGACCAAAACTCTATGTTTTTAATGGCCAAATCCAACAATGGTGAACATGAAAAATGTTGCTGACATATTAAACTAAATACTGAAAAACAATAGGCCCAAAAGACCCTCGGATAGTATCCCAAAGTTTTTGAGAATTCTCTGTTAAAAACCTACTCTGCAGACCCTTTTTAGGCTGACTGAACCATTTTTATAAATTTTCCTAAATCACTAACTTTCTCCAAATAACTTTCCTTAGTATAAAACATGAAACGTGTAGGGAACACCTTAAAATAAAACATCACCAAAAATTATACCTATATCTCTTGAATTGATGCCCCAAAATCGTGACCAACAGAGACCCAAATTCTGTGTTTTTCTTTGTAAAATGCTGAATGATTTTTACTTAAGTAAAATAAATGACCTCTTTGCCCTAGGATATGACCTTAGTGTTAAACATGAAAGTTGTGAAAAATATTTTTATCTAATTGGTGTTGAAATTTTAGAACTTAAATCTATGCCTAGGTACTTCAAAACACTGTCGCAACTTTAAAACAAGCAATTAAACATTTACCTAAATTTTGCTAAGTGTACAAATGGCGTGCTACTTTGTGAAACATGAATCTAGGGACTTTATATGAACTTGGTAAATAATTAGTGTATGAAAATGATGATTTTGATGAAATGAACCTATGCCAATAGTTTGATCCTATGTCACATAAGTCATGGATTATGATTTGCATGCTTGTACTCTATGCTTTAGTAGATTGTACCATACCGTACTTACATGCCATGTTATAATTGATTGTACACGAGAAGTATATTTCACATCATGAGCATTCATATATTGCATCTTGGGTTATCGGAGTTTCTTTCGTATCTTTCATTGGGAGTTGGGTTATATGAAAATCGTTCTTTCTGTTGCTTTGGAACTAGGGTGTCCCTGGTTGCCATATTTGAAAATGAAATGGGAGATTATTTATTTTAAAAGGGTGGATTATGCACCATGGGTTCGTCACTAGCTTTAATTAGACTTTGAGTTAACACCTAACCAGCATCCTGGTCCTTAAGGTGGGATTGGTTGGCCTAAGATAAGCATGCGTAAAATTGGATAAAGGCCAATCCCCACGCCTTTGTCATTGCGTAAAATAGCTAAGGCATGTAGGCAAGGTGAGGGTTTACCTTTCGTAATGAGGCAAGGATGGGTTCGATGATTAATATATTGTTAAGTCTACAAAAGGCCAATTCTCACGCCGTTGTCATTAGTTATAATGTTTTCGAAAAAATGTATTCTTCTAAATTATCTTTGGTTGCACGGGTTTTATTTTGATCGTTCAACGTCAAAAGTTTTATCTGGAGCCCGTTTAGGCGTTTGCCCGTCCTGTTAATTTTTTACCGAAAATCGTTTATGAAAATAATGATCTTGACAGTTTTGCCTCTAACAAATTGGTATCAGAGCAGTTTTATTTTTTGTTTACGGTTATCGGGAGCAGGTAGATTTAGAATTGTTGCTAACTTTGTTTTGCATGCGCTCTAAATCCCGATTTTATGATCATCATTATTTTCATGTTTGATTGAATGCGTGAATGATGATTTAATTTATTTTTTTTAAATCACGATAGTTGATTGTGGTAGATTGATTGTGAACTCTACAAAGGCATAGGATTATTGTAAAAATTATTTTTCGATTTCTAGTTTTTTTTATTTTAAGTAATCAAAATAAAATTAAAAAAAATTGAAAAGAAACAAGAAAAATGAAGAACACTGTTGCGCCAGAACAGTTTCGGTGCTGCAGTTTCCTATCTAATGCAGTAAACGATTTCAAAACGTAGCAAACAGTTTCAAAAAGCAGTAATTAATAGCACCGGATTCCATCTGTTAGGCCAAACTGATTTCCACGTAACATTTTTTTGTCCCAAGCAGCAATCAACAGCGCCGATTTTTTTTTTTATGACGGAAGAACCACCTCAAGGCAGGGCCCTTTGAACCCACCCCTAAGACGTAAACCTCCGGATAACTACAACTACCCGCAAACCACAGGTATCGGTTAAGTCAGGGCGCTTCCAGTGGGAGTCGAACACAAGACCTCCGAGTTTACGGCTTGTCCCAGTGATGACCTTAAACCGCTGGGTTACCCTGGTGGGTTAAATAGCGCCGATTTCCATGCAAACCCAATCACTGCAGCGACTTTGATGCTAGTTTCCAAAAAGCTGGCTGCCGCAATTCTGTTTAGCGCAATTAGAAGCTTCAACCGTCCAAATAACAGCCAAATGCTGCCAAAGGTTGCGTCCCAATACGCTGAAGCTGTTTCTGCATTCCAGGCGCCGCAAAAAGTGTGCAGCGGTTTTTAAGGGCTATTTGGTTGGCTGCGGGTTTTGCTTTGCTTGATGCGATTTTTTTTTTTAAAGGAATCTAATTGAAGCAAGGAGTTCTATAAGCTACAGGATTGAATCAAGATATCCTGATGCAATCAGGATATAATAAGCTTATTCAGAACAGGAGACTGAAACTCTTTAGAGTTTCAATCAGATCATAAAATCAGGATATTTTTTTTATCTTGCATTTAATTTATTTTTTTAATATATGAACTGTGTGGATGATTGCATATCTGTTTTATTTATCCGGTTGATTTAATTAATTCAAAATTTTAATTTTAATTAAAATATTTTGTAATAAAAAATAAAATTAAGTTTTTTTTAATTAATTATTTAATTAAATGAAAAAACTTTAGATATTTTATTTTTACAAAATATCATATTTAAGATGATTTTTTTAAAAATTAGATATCTTAGAAAAACATGAGAATTAATTCTTGCTTTTGAATTAATTAAATGAAGAAATGTTTAAATGAAATAAATGATTATTTTTTGAAAAATGTGGTACGAAAAATAAAATAAATAAATGCGTTTAATCACTACCTTAGTTGAAAAGCTAAAGGAAAAACTGTGCATTTATTAAATTTTATTTGTTACGCATTTAAATACGAAAAGATGGTTTGATAAACCCGAATCATTGGAATCGTGTACACGGAAAGATGTTTGATTCTTTCAGATCATGTGGCTTCGAAATTAATAAATTTATTTTAATTAAACAGATTTTTATAACCCTAAAAAATATTTTAAAAATCTAAGTGGGAGAGGGAATTTATTCACAGATAAATTCTGCGGTCTCCATCACCAGTTTGTAGACGATGTAATTAAACCCTACGTGTTGGCAGTTAGACCTTCCTTCCCATCGGACAGATTAATTGTGGTATCACCAGTACAAATCTCTTGTCATAAGAATGAATTTCATCCCAGTTGATTGCATCTGACACTCCACAGCAGAATAGTGTAGCAGAAAGAAGGAATAGGACTCTTATGGAGTATGATCCATGATGAGTTATTCAAGTTTATTCGATTCGTTTTGGGGTATCCCAAGGGAACGAAGGGTGGTCTATTTTATAACCCTAAGGATCAGAATGTCATTGTTAGCACCAATACCCGATTCTTAGAAGAGGATTATATTATGGATCACAGGCCCAATAAAACAATTATTTTGAAAGAAATGAGAGAAAATACAAGTAGAATGGAAGAGGAACCACAAGTTACTGATATTCCATTATCTCATCGTAGTGGGAGGATTATCGGGACAGGTGCAAATCAAGAACAGGGTGCTGATGCATAGGGTTCAGATTCTACACAGCCTGTTACTGCTAGTACACAGACACAGGTAGTGTATCGTCGTAGTGGGTGGGTTATTCATCAACCTGAACGGTATATGTTCTTAGGAGAGTCGTTTGACAAGATCTCAACAGAACTGGATACCGAGCCTTCTAACTACAATGAAGCACTACAAGATATAGATGCAGATTTTTAGCAAAGGACTATGAATTCAGAGATGGAATCTATGTATTCCAATCAGGTCTGGAAACTTGTAGAACCATCCAAAGGGATAAAATCCATTAGATGCAAGTGGATCTACAAGAAGAAGAGAGGAGTAGACAGGAAGGTTGAAACCTTCAAAGTTAGGTTTGTTACTAAAGGGTTCACTCAGAAAGAAGGGGTCGATTATGAGGAAACCTTTTCACCGGTAGCCATGATTAAATCTATTCGGATTCTCTTATCCATTGCCATTCATTTCGATTACGAAATCTGGCAAATGGACGTCAAGATAGCTTTCCTTAACGGAAGTCTTGACGAGTGTATATATATGATACAACCAAACGGATTCATTGCAAATGGCCAGGAGCACATGATTGTGCAAGCTTAAGTGATCCATTTATGGACTTACGCAGGCATCGAGGTCTCGGAACACTCGATTTGATCAAGCTATAAAGTCTTATGATTTTGATCAAAGTCCGGATGAGTCCTGTGTGTACAAGAAGCGTGACGGAAGCGTTGTGATCTTCCTAGTACTTTATGTAGACGATATCTTGCTCATCAAAAAATGATGTTGGGGCACTATCTACAGTTAAAAGTATGGTTATCTGGGCAATTTGATATGAAGAACTTAGGAGAAGCCAGTCACATCCTTGGGATCACGCTTGTGCAACATCAGAAAAGAAGGATGTAGGGTTTATCACAAGCAAAGTATATCGATGATATCGTTGCTCATTTTAGCATGCAAGATTCCAAGAAAGGGTTACTCTCTTTCAGGCATGAAATCACTCTATCCAAGGATCAGTGTTCTGTGACACCTGATGAGATAGAGAGGGTGAAGGCAGTTCCTGATGCTTCGGTAATAGGAAACCTCATGTATGCTATGCTTTGCACTAGACCCGACATCTGCTTTGCCGTTGGCATAGTTAGAAGATATTAGTCTAATATAGGGCAGGAGTATTAGACTGCAGTAAAGAATATAATCAAGTACCTAAAAATGACTAAGGATTATATGTTAGTTTACTAGATAGATAGTCTAGTACCTTTGAGATACACAAACTCAGATTTCTAGTCAGACATAGAGCTTACATGAAGAGACAACCTTGCAGATCCTTTACAAAGAGTTTACCGGCTAAAACTTTTGATAGTCATGTAGAGGGCATGGGAGTCAGATGTATGGAAGCATAATTTTGATTATAATTGGGAGATTGTTAAGGTTGGTATACTAAAAACTATGTTTTTAGTATTTAATTTTATTTTAATAAAATTAATTTTTTATTTTATGAGAATCTTTATAAGCAATGTATGTATATCATTTCTTTGCTATACATGGATGTCTAATATTCTGTATAGTATTTAATCTGGTGTGTAGAGTACGGCTTACACACAGAAGATCAGATTTTATGGTCACAGTTTAGATAGAAATAGATATTCCATCGGTAGAACAGTGGCGCAGAGTCTAAGTAGGCATGTCTTGGTTATGGAGAACAGATAATAGCGTCGTCTATTGTTCCGACTCTCTATGCCAGTACACCTTGTGTGTATTGAACGGGACATTTGGGGTAACTAATTTTATACTGACGATATAAATTAATTCACACCCCAAGGTTATTACGTATAGTACTTATCCTCTTAATCCTGAAATAATTATTGATTTGCATATATTTAATATTCATTATTTTGATTCATTAGAGGGTGCGATCTTATATGTGTCTATATTCCCGGTGAGTTAGATAGCGGTACTATTTATATGGTAAATATTAATTATTGACGGAATATACGTCCCAATTTATTGGGATTGACGATACCCCTTAAGGAAGCTGATAAGTTTTGACCGGGCCAAACCCTATAGGTGGATTTGATTATCCGGCGGTCAAATAAGTTATGCGGAAGGGCTTAAGGAATATCAAGACGCCGATTAAATTTAACTGTTAGTAATTAAATTTAATTGGCGTGTATTTGGAGTCCAAACGTGGGGAGAAATGGTAAGCATTTAATAATAGGAGCTCATGCAAGAAGGTCTTGAGATTATAGGTCAGAGTGCAATTATAGTTCTCTAGTGGTGTGAACTGTAATTCAATGTTTTATGGAAATTACAGAAACTACTGTGCCTTTCCATAATTGTAGAAACTGCTGGTAAGTATCTGTGTTCCACTAGAAGTCTTACTCGTAATTACTCCCCAGGTCATTGTTGTAGCCCTATATATATGCGAGTAGGCTGACCCAGCTTTAGATCATTGATATATTATATTTTGTCTCTCAAGACTAAATATATCTGGGTTCTGCTGGTACGAGTTCTCGATAGTCCGTAGCCCACACTACGTTCAAGGATCGCATACGGGAATATGGTAAAAGATCTTATAGGTGCTTCAACTTAGAATCAAATCGTAGTTGAAGAATAAATCGACAAAAGGTATTCTTCTAAATTAACTTTGGTTGCACAGGTTTTATTTTGATCGTTCAACGTCAAAAGTTTTATCTGGAGCCCATTTAGGCGTTTTCCCGTCCAATTGATTTTTTTTTATCGAAAATCGTTTACAAAAATAATGTTCTTGACAGTTTGGCCTCTAATAATATATACATATATATTACAATACTTCACATGCAAACATCGATTCTCACGAGCCCGACATGCCCATGTATGTATTGACTCTCACGAGCCTCAAAAATAGTTCTACATAATCATAGTGGTTCACACGCAATACATGCACCTTCTCGGGCTTTCATCGAAGAACAACAAGCCCCATCTAATGCATTGTTAACCAGAGTTAACATGTATCGGATCACTTTTCGTCCTTCGTTAACCAGAGTTAATGAATGTAACACACGCAACCCACGCAACGCATGCAACACATGCATTTTCACGGGTTTTCACCAAAGGACCAATATCTGCCCCTTATTATGTATGTTCACAGGTTTTCACCGTATGACCAATATCCGCCCCTCATTATGTATCTTCATGGGTTTTCACCGTAGGACCAATAACCGGCCCTCATTATGTATCTTCGCAGGTTTTCATAAGCCAATATCTGCCCCTCATTATGCATCTTCACAGGTTTTCACCGTAAGACCAATAACCGCCCCTCGTTATATATTTTTACAGATTTTTATACGCCAATATCGGCCCCTCATTATGTTTCTTCACGAGTTTTCATCGTAGGACCAATATCCGCCCCTCATTTTGTAGCTTCATAGGTTTTCACTGTATGACCAATATCCTCCCCTCATTATATATCTTCACGGGTTTTCACCGTATGACCAAACCCTACGTTTCACATAAAGACATCATATGCCACACAACTCGTCATCCAACAACCCGGGAGACCAAGAAGCAATAAAACGAAACTAAACCCCGAAAGCTAGCTCCAAACCTCTAAAACCTCGCTTTTCACAAACATTTTCACAAACACTATCTTTTCCAAAACTCACCTTTTTAGAAAAAGAACTATGGACCACCCAAACATGTCACACACATAAAGATGTATAAACACCACGTTTAACAAAACCACATCATACCTAAAAACGACAACAAAACAAAAAGAAAACCCCAAGGCCACAACCCAACTAACGAAAACAACGAATGAAAAACACCCCTCTTCAAGAGTTCAGTCAACCGAAACCCCACAATTCAGTCGACTGAAAAGCTACTGGATTTCAAAAAATGCCCCCCGAACATAGGTCAGTCAACTGGATCCCCCAATTCAATCGACTGGATCACCACACTATCGACTCAGTCGACTAGATCACCCAGTCCAGTCAACTGGACCACGGTAGAAACAAAACCCTAGCTACGAAAATAGCAGTTCAACCCCAAAATCGAAGCAGCCAAACTACCTTTTGATACCCATGAACACACACAAGCCTAAAACTACAAAGAAACACCGAAAAGAACACCTCAAAAACCCATTTTGTCCAACCGAAAGCAACCAAAAATGATTTAGGAACAAAACCCAACTTTTTGAAACGTAAATCAACTTTTCATGCATTTTTAAATGGTAAAAATACATACAATTTCACATAGCACCCCTTTTAGACATGAGAATCTAGGATCCTACCTCATTGAGTCAAAAACTCGACGCCTCGAAAAAACAAACCTCATCAAAACGAGATTTCGTCCGGATGAACGTGAAGCCCTCTGTGTAGATAGCAAGGATCTGCTACCTGATCGCAAAAAACCAAGCCCCGGGCCCCCCAAAAACTAAAGAGAAGGCAGAGGTTCTGGTTTGGAAAAGACACTTAGTTCATAAGTTTTGAAAAAATATCTTCAACAAATATCTAAGGGTTAGATATTTATAGGCCCGCTCAAAAATATCATCTTTTTTTTTTGGAACTTCGCACCACAACGCCCAACGGTCCTGGGATCCAACCCAACATGCATTTCTAAGCCTGAACATGCATAAAACGCATGTAAAAATGCAATTATAAAAATGATTATCAACGCGGCGAAACACATCGCAAAAATTAAAACGGGTTAGTGTCTCACAACTCTACCCCCTTTAAAGTAATTCCGTCCTCAAAATTCAACACCGACTCTCAAGCCAGACACCTTCCATCAACCACCAACAATCTCTAATGCAAACCCAGCCACACTGTACAACAGTAAAAATGCCCCAGCAACTGAAACCTCAAGACTCTCGTCACACAAAGTGATCACGTCTTCAAAGAATAGATCGCCACCAAGACCACCCACGCCTACAAGTCTCACTAACACTACCGTTATCCATACAACTACCACCCTCATCGCACCGCCACACACTGTCTCAATCGCACCTCGTAATGCACACCAAGAACTATCTCCGTGGGTCCAAACACACGATGTCGAACCCCAACACCGGTCACATGAAGTCACATGTTCCACACACCAACCTTACTCATGTCCCGACGATCAACAAATGGCCACCCACTTTGATACCACATCTCTATCCTACTAAGGCCAACAATGCTGTCACTAAAGTTGATAAAACGCCTATTCACGAGCAACAAAGTAAACACCCAATTTCCAGAGAAAAATTCACTTAATTCACCTAAAGTACCAAATAACGTACTTCATCAAAACCTTTATCCTCTAGTCAGTCTTCCATCATGAATCGCAATTATCACCCTGAAGATACACTAGGTGTCACACCATTGTCCACGATAAGATTTTGCACAACTAAAGACCAGCCTGGTAGTATAGCCACAAAACCAACACAGTCATCTGACCCCAATGAGTCACTTGGACCTGATACGCCATACAAACAGAACACTCCATAAGTACTCACTATCCTACACGAACTCAACCATACCTCTCGTGCAACAGCACATCGCCACACAACTCAACGTGTTGCCATCAAAGCACTCAAACCTAAGACATATCTGTCAAGTAACCAACCAAGACTTACCTCTCACACTTAGCAATTTCCTCTTATACAGAACTCATCACGCCCCTTTCGTTCCAAACCCAACAATCACGTTAGTCACGACAGGTCATAGCAACCCAAGCTTCTCAAACATCAAATCCTTCTTAACTCAAACCTTACCACATTCTCTGGATCACTATCTAAAAAAATGATTACACCAAAACATACCACTTACCACAGTTGACGACTACTCATACTCCTTGACTCAATTCACAGCTCCAAACAAACCCAAACTCACAAGACCATCCATAACACAACCTCAATTCCTAGTAACATACTCTCAAAAGGAGCGATATACCAAAACCAAAGCACGAACCATGCTTCAACTATACCCAAACAAAACCGTCCTCATACAAACGCTCAACAATTATCAACCAAGGTCAACTCCAGTGGCTAACCCCATCTTACCAACGAGTTCCATTGTGCACCAAGCGGTCGACACTCAACCCACAATCTTACCTCTCAGCAACAAACAACAACCGATCACACATCCAAGACCCAAACCACGGCCTCGCCCTCCTCAAGGATACACAGTTCATATATATAACAAATATAGAACATAAGATGCAGTACGTCACACTAACATAGACATTAACCACGAAATCATGCTAACACATATCCACTTATGATCATGCAAACTCATCACATGTACCGAGGAGAACCAACAAGAGTGACGTATCAATTGGATAACCTACCTAGATTCTTTGTCAGAAAACACGTCGGCCAAACGCATTTCTAACTTTGCTTTCAAGTTTGTTAATCCAAACGCCTGAAGGCAAGACTAGTCAAACCTAAGGTCCAACCTCCATGCTCACATATACACAAAATTTTCATGCTCATGTTATAGAAACATCTAGACACATACAACAAGCGCACGCAATCAACCACACAAGGTGATGCACCCTCTATCCATGGCTCTTAGATATTCGAACCTAGAGCACTGATACCAAGCTGTCATGCCCCAAACTTCGGGTCACTCGAAACACCCATAAACAACACCTAACTCGATGTTTACTCTCAAAATAAAGGACATGTATACATAAAATATATCGCCCTCAGGCTTAGAATACATAGTTCCAACACCAAAAACATGTAAAACAGTACATGGTTAAAAAAGGAAACAAAGAAGACTATAGGTCTTCCACCTCAACTAGCTCCTCCGGATTAACCTGCGTGATCATATGCACTTGAAAAAAATTTTAAAGCCCACACCGTGAGCAAATGCCTAATAGAAAATAGACAAACATGTAATAAAAACTAAACATGCTGATGCGAAAAGATATAGATCTTTCTACTCACACGAGCCTCAAAAATAGTTTGACATATACACATATATACTACAATGCTTCACATGCAAACATCGACTCTCACGAGCCCTACATACAACCCATGTATGTATCGATTCTCATGAACCCCAAAAATAGCTTTACACAATCATTCTGGTTCACACGTAATACATACACCTTCTTGGGCTTTCACCAAACGACCGCAGCCCCATCTAATGCATTGTTAACCAGAGCAAACATGTATCGAACTACTTTTCATCCCTCGTTAACCAGAGTTAACGTATGCAACACACACAACCCACGCAACACATGCATCTTCACGAGTTTTCACTGTAGGACCAATATCCATCCCTCATTATGCATCTTCACGAGTTTTTATCGTAGGACCAGGACCAATATCCGCCCCTCATTATGCATCTTCATGGGTTTTTACCGTAGGACTAATATTCATCCCATCATTATGCATCTTTAAAACTAGAGTTTTAACTCACAAAAACAAATACAAACTCTATGTTTCACATAACGATATCACATGCCACACAACTCGTCATCCAACAATCTGGGAGACCAACAAGCAATAAAATAAAACTCAACGAAGGCTATCTCCAAACCTCCAAAACATCGACTTTCACGAACGTTTTCACAATCACTATCTTTTTCAAAACTCACCTTTTTAGAAAAAAAACTACGGACTCAAACACGTCACACACACAACGATGTATAAATACTATGTTTAACAAAACCACGTCATCCTCAAAGCCGACAACAAAACAAAAACAAAATCCCAAGGCCATGACACGACCAACCAAAATAAGAAAAGAAAAACACTCCTCTTCAGGAGTTCAGTTGACTAAATCACACAATTCAGTCGACTGAAAAGGTACTAAGATTATAGAAAATCCTCCCAAAACACAGGTCAGTCAATTAGATCCCCCAATCAGTTGACTGAATCACCACCCTATTGACTCAGCCAACTAGATCACCTAGTCCAGTCGACTAAACCACGGTGGAAACAAAACCCTAGCTACAAAAATAGCCATTCAACCCTAAAATGGAAGCAACCAAACTCCCTTTTGATACCCACGGACACACACAAGCCCAAACCTATAAAGAAACACTGAAAAGAACACCTCAAAAACCATTTTTGTCCAACCGAAAGCAACCAAAAATGATTTAGGAAGAAAACCCAACTTTTTGAAATGTAAATCAACTTTTCATGCATTTTTAAATTGTAAAAACACATACGATTTCACGTAGCACCCCTTTAAGACATGAGAGTCAGGATTCTATCTCGTTGAGTTAAAAACTTCACACCTCAGAAAAATGAACCTTGTTAAGATGAGATTCCATTCAGATGAAAGCAAAGTTCTCGGTGTAGATAGCAAGGATCTGCTACTTGATCGCCAAAAACCAAGCCTTGCGCCCCCCCAAAAACTAGAGAGAAGACAGAGGTTTTGGTTAGGAAAAGAAACTTAGTTCACAAGTTTTGAAAAAATATCTCCAACAAATATCTAAGGGTTAGATATTTATAGGCTTGCCTAAAAATATCTTTTTTTTTAACTTCGCACCACAACGCCTAACGGCCCCAGGATCCAACCCAACATGCATTTCTAAGACATAACATGCATAAAACGCATATAAACATGCATAAAACGCATATAAACATGTAATTATAAAAATGATTAATAACGCATTGAAAAACAACGCAAAAGTTAAAATGGGTTAGGGTCACAAAAAACCTTTCCCGACAATATAAATTTTGTCACCCCTTGTCGCGGAACCCTGGTCTAGGAAGATCTACCACGACAATTTTGTGTCATTATCGAAAGATCACCATTGATCGACGATAGAATTGTCGCTAATGACCTATCTTCACCTACTAAGGCATTCGTCACTGTTGGTAATTATCCACGACAAGTCAAATTCATCGACAATTATGTCTCTTCGCCTATAAAGCCATTCGTCACTAATAATAACCATCAATGACAAGGCATTTTCACCGATAATGACCTATCTTTGCCTACAAAGCAAGCTGTTTGTGATGCCCCGTCTTTCAGGCACGTCAAGTCATACGTAATTGTATATAAAGGGGATATTCTAGTCATTCATTCATAGTTACGTATCATAAATGTTATATCATTAAGAGTTCTGAACTGATCTCTAGTACATAACGTTTACAATTTCACAAAAATCTACAAAAGAATTACAATATGCGCCAGGAAACTAAACAAAAAAAAACTAAAAGAGAAGATTGAAATCTTTAGCAAGCATCATTGGGGTCCACTTGCTCCTGGAACTCACCTTGGTATTCGTAGCCTTCGTCTTCTTCGGGGATTCTTCTTCAAATATTTCGTCTTCGCCACCTGTGGCATAAATGCCATAAGCCAAAACCTAAAAGAAAATACTCTAACCGTTCTAACCAATCTCAAAGCATAAAATTTTTCACAGTGCATATCATTTAACACTTAGTATATATTAAGGTCAAGGAGACAGACAAATTTGATAATTATATCATAATAGGCAGAAAAGTGAATAAACACGCAAGTGTGTGATGTTATGGATGCAATGCAAATGCCCAACCCAACATTCACCTAGAATCATAATATAAATTCCACGTCGGGAATTATCAAGTAGACTTTATGGGAGTTGATCACAAAATCCATCATCGCGCTTCGTTGCAAATAGTAAATGCATCGCCAGGCTTCATGCCACAACTATTTTACTTAATGGAAATGGTGTGGGGTCCGAGCGGTGTGGGGTCCGAGCCACCCTCTAGGCCAACCAAATCCAATGATCAATCAACATATAATAAACTGGTTTGTCCGACCTTAAGACTCGTGATGCCTTTACCACTGTCAACCCAAAGTTTGAGCCATCAAAACCAGAACTCTAGTGATGAACCTATGGTGCCCAATAATTTCCATGATATATAATTTCCAACACCGGGGACACGCCCAGGGTGTTCACAGGGAATACATCCCTAAACAATTATAAACTGGCAACCAGGGACACCCTAGACTTAGAACCGAGAAAGAGAACAACCTTAATATATCTCAACCCACAATTGTAGATATAGAATGGACTACAACATGCCAGGAAGTATGTGTGACAATTCCCATAGTGTACAACATGCATCAAGCACAACCATTTATAGCATGGCATAGCATATAGTACAACTCATTAGAGCACTAATGTGACGCCCTGTCCTCTGGGCATGTCGGGACATACATAATATAAATATAGGGATATACTAGCCATACATTCATATTTATAAATGATAGTTATTACATCCTAAATGTGTTATGAACCATTCAAAAACTACATAACTATTACAGTTTCACCAAAAAATTTCAAAAATTACGTTAAGCACGGGAAAAACTGAATATAAGAACAAAAGCAGAGATCTTGACTCAGAATGCATCAACAAGATCCATGTTCTCCTGGAACTCACTGTGTTCTTCCAAATCTTCTTCTCCCTCATAGATGACTTCCTCCAAGAACTCCTCCTCCTCACCTGTGGCACGAATGCCATGAGCCAAGTCCCATAAGCAAAACACTCTAACCTTCTAACTAATCTCACGGCACAAAATTCACCACAACACATACCATATAACACCCAATACAGTTTATAGTCATGAAGGCAGACAAGTTTATTGCAGGATAGCAGATAAGTCAATAAACATGCGTATACGAGATGCCGTGTATGTAATACAAATACCCAACCCAATATGCACCCAGATTATAATAGGAATTCAACACCAGGAATCACTAGAGTAGACTTTCATGGGTATTTGATCACCAAAGCCATCATCGCGCCTCGTTACAAATAGTAAATGCTTCACCGGGCTTCATGCCACAGTTGTTTTACTCAATGGCAACAGCGTCAGGGTCCACGTTATACTCCAGGCCAACAAATTCAATAATTAATGCCATCCTCCAGGCCAACAATTTCTATAATCAATCAATTAGTCATATCAGGCACATATCAAGCGATTTGTCCCACCATAAGACTCGTGATGCCTTCGTCGGTATCAACCCAAAAGTCCAAGCTATAGAAATCAAAATGCCAGCGACGAACCCATGGTGCCCAACAATATTCGTAAACCATTTCAAACACCATGGACACGCCCTGGGTGTATAAACTAATTTTGTAACACTAGGGACACACCCAGGGTGCACAAGGGGAATTCATCCCAAAACATTTTCGAAAATGGCAACTAGGGACGCCCTAGACTTAGAATCAAGAAAGACAATTTCAATACAGCTCATTCCAACAACGGTTTGCACATGTTGTTTCCAATATGCTAGGATGCAAATGATAATACTCATAATGTATGATATGGATCTCAAATACAACCATCTACAGCATGGCATCAACAAGCATGGCAAGATTCATGGTATAATGTGCAAGCATAAGGTACATATTTGTGAAGCACAAGCAACAATTCTCAAAATATGATTCAACATGATCACATGAATTCTAAATCATCATACATTCACATTAAAACACTAATCAACTAATCTAAATCAATCATCATATAAAAACGTGGGTCTCATAGCAAAGGGTACTTAATTCACACTTAGCAACTTTTAAGGCAAAAATCGAGTATTAAATCAAAAGGGCCGACAAAGTTTTGGCGTATCTAAACATGGTATCAAGTTATGATTTTTAAACACTATTTAGATAAAAATAATTTCTACAACTCTCATGTGTAACACAAAGGCCAAAACCAAAGGCAAAAGGGTGAACAAAACATCCTAAGCAAAAATGGTTTAGCACTTTTCTCTAGATTTTACCAAAAACATGCTTCTGTTGGTTTCGGATTTGGGGTATCATATAAAGTCGAAATGAACCCATTTTTTTGTATGTGCTAGTTAAACATGTCCCCTACAAGTTTCATGTTTAGAGCGAAGGGTAGTTTTTGGGAACACATTAGACTTGTTGGCCATTTTAGAAAATAGGTTCTGTCAGCCGCCAAAACTCAGCAGAGCCGATTTTGGACGGAGGGTTTGAAACGGTTTTGGGAGATCATCCTGAGGCTTTAAGGTCTGATTTTAGGACAAAAAGTGGGTCAATATGTTAGCTACAATGCTGATGTAGACCACCTTTGGAATAGGTCACCAACAATAGGGGTTTTGGACTACACAAAAATATATGATAGAAGGGTCCCTTGAGGGATGAAACTCAACAGAGAATTCCAAAGGGATTTTGACCTATCAAAACTCAATATTGTTTGCTCATTTTTTGTGGATAGATAGATATAAATGTTATCTACAACTTTTATGTTTTGACAAAAGTTTGGATCTCACTTTAATCTAGGGTTTCCAATTCAGTAGTGTTAACTGGTTGGAAAATGACACACTTTGGTAAAATTGCAATATCTCGAGTTCTACTTATTCAAATGAGTTCAAACCAACTTTGGATGAAAGATAACACAAAACGATAAAAGAATATGATGGTCTTGTAGATTATTTCAGTTCTTGATTATTTCTCGTGTTTTGGGATCTTGTCGAGTTAATACAGGGTCAAAAAATTACTTATAACGATTTAACTGTAACGTTTTCATTTCATCTCAACTCATAACTGGTACAAAAATTTTCAAGTAGTTTGCAAAATATGCATACAACACTCAAACAATTACAACACTGAAACAAAAGAGAAATACAATGCCTACACATTAAGGCCTAAGCAAAGAGATGCAGGTAGAAGTGTCGGACAATCGCCTCGCGTTCCCACGTTGCGTCGTATATGTTATAGTTGTGCCATAGCACCTCGACATGCCAAGCATTAGTTGGTCCCATCCTCATCTTGTTTGTTATCGCCGTTGGAACCTCCTGGTATATCTCTGACTTGTCAAAGTCAATGGCCAGGTCAAGTGGATCAATGATTCCTCTTTCGTCCTTCAGTCTCTGGCGCTACATCCATTTCGCAATTAGCATGTCTCTGAGTCGGGCATTAAACCCTGAGGGAAAATCTAAATGGTAGACCGTCCTGCTATACTTCTCAAGCACTCGTACAGGTCTTACGAAATGAGGAAACGTCTCCAGTTTCCTCCACAAGCACAACTTGTCCGGGCAGATTTTAGCGTACACCCTTTCTCCCATGCGATACCCTTAGTTGTCCTGACGACCAAAGTATATAGCAGCATCAAGAATCTCGTCCTCATCAGACTCAGGTGCGGGTGCTTCAACCTTGTTGTACTGGAAAGCAGTGGCTCCTTCTTCTTCATCCTCGTCCACATTCTCATCTTCGTCTTCACTGTCCGCATTGTAATTGGCCACATCATCTCTTTCCCTGGCTTCGTCGGCCTCTTCTTCTTTGTTACCCAACCACTCTCCCGAAAATAACCATGCTAAGGGGACAGCTTCAATCGGTTCTTATTCCTCCACAGGAACTTCTTTCGGGTCTTCTTCTGGATCTAAATCCTCAAGGTCCTGCACCTGCCATGGTTCTCCTGCTGGTTCGGCGTTGGATTCTATCCTACTAGAAAGAGAAACTTAAGATAAGGATTTTAAATTGTTAAAATTGTAAGTGATAAGTTAATAATATAAACTTTCTACAAAGAATCTATGTTATAGAACTCATGGTCTCCCATAACCCAAGGCCTGAAGGTTCACTAAACCTAAGCTCTGATACCAACTGTGACGCCTCGTCCTTCAAGCACGTTGGGACATACATAAATAAAAATATAGGGATATACTAGCCATACAATCATATTTACATACGATAGTTATTACATCATAAACGAGTTCTGAGCCATTCAAAAATTACATAACTATTACAGTTTCACCATGAAATTTGAAAAATTAGACTAAGCACAGGAAAAACTGAATATAAGAAAAAAAGAAGAGATCTTGACTCCTCAAAATGCACCAGTGGGATCCATGCGCTCTTGGAACTCACCCTGCTCTTCTAACTCTTCTTTTCCCCCGTGGATAACTTCCTCCAAGAACTCCTCCTCACCTGTGGCACGAATGCCATGAGCCAAGACCTAGAAGCAAAACACTCTAACCTTCTAACTAATCTCACGGCACAAAATTCACCATAACACATGCCATATAACACCCAATATAGTTTATAGTCAACGAGACAGACAAGTTTATGACAAGAGAGCAGATAAGTCTATAAACATGCGTATATGAGATGCCGTGTATGTAATGCAGATGTCCAACCCTACATGCACCCAGATTATAACAGGAATTCCACACTAAGAATCACCAGAGTAGACTTTCACGGGTATTTGATCACCAAAGCCATCATCGCTCCTCGTTGCGAATAGTAAATGCTTCGCCGGGTATAATGCCATTGCTGTTTTACTCAATGGCAACGGCGTCAAGGTCCGCGCCATACTCTAGGCCAACAAATTCAATAATCAATGCCATCCTCCAGGCTAACAATTTCAATAATCTATCAATTAGTTATATAAGACATATATCAAGCGGTTTGTCTCACTTTAAGACTCATGATGCCTTCGCCGGTGTCAACCTAAAAATCCAAGCTATCGAAATCAGAATGCTAGTAACAAACCTATGGTGTCCAACAATATCCATAAATCATTTCAAACACCAGGGACACGCTCAGGGTGTATAAACCAATTTTGTAACGCGAGTGAGACACCCAGGGTGCACAAGGGGAATTCATTCCAAAATATTTTCAAAAATGGCATCCAGGGACGCCCTAGACTTAGAATCAAGAAAGACAATCTCAATATAGCCCATCCCAACAACGGTTTGCACAAATGGACTCTAATATGCCAGGATACAAGTGATAATGCTCATAATGTATGGTATGGATCTCAAATACAACCATATATAGCTTGGCATCAACTAGCATGGCAAGATTCATGGTATAATGTGCAACCATAAGATACATGTATGTGAAGCACAAATTACAATTCTAAAAATATGATTCAACGTGATCGTTTGAATTCTAAATCATCATACATTCACTTAGAAATACTAATTAACTAATTCAAATCAATCATCATATAAAAACGCGAATGTCATAGCAAAGGGTACTCACTTAGCAACTTTTAAGACAAAAATCGAGTATTAAATTAAAAGGAACAACAAAGTTTTGGGCTATCTAGACTTAGAATCAAGTTATGAATTTTAAACACCATTTACATAAAAATATTTTCCACAACTCTCATGTCTAACACCAAGGCCAGAACCTAAGGCAAAAGGTGAACAAAATATTCTAAGCAAAAATGGTTCAGCACTTTTCTCTAGATTTTACCAAAAATATGATTATATTGATCTCTGCTTCAGGGTATCATATCAAGTCCAAATGAGCCCATTTTTGAGTATGTGCTAGCTCAACATGTCCCCAACAAGATTCCTGTTTAGAGCTAAGGATAGTTGTTTGGAACAAGTTAGACATTTTGGCCATTTTAGAAAATAGGTTCTATCAGCTGCCAAAACTCAGCAAAGCCAGTTTATGGTCTGCTTTTTGGACAGAACGTGGTTCAAAATGTTAGCTACAATACTCATGTAGACCACGTTTGGAATAGGTCACTAAAAATAGGGGTTTTGGGCTACACGAAAATATGTGACAAAAGGGTACCTTGAGGGCAAAAACTCAACAGAGACTTTCAAAGGGGTTTTGACCTATCAAAACTCAATATTTTGTGCTCATTTTGGGTTGGTAGATAGATATATAGATTTTCTATAACTTTTATGTTTGGACCAAAGTTCGGGTCTCACTTTAAACTAGGGTATTAAAGTCCGTAGTGTTGACTGGTCAAAAAAATGACACACTTTGGTAAAATTGCAATATCTCGAGTTCTACTTATTCAAATGAGATGCAACTAACATTGGATGAAAGATAACACCAAAAGCTAAATCTGGACATAAAGAATGTGCTTAGATTAGTTTTCTCCATTGAGTTATGGCATTCCAAAATTCAGGGTAGAAACATCTATGTTCTAAAAAATTAAGTCTCTTAAGGTTTCAATACTTCTATTTATGTTATGTCAAGTTTTTGTTCTATTTCTTTGCATGCTTGTGTTTTAGACTTTAATATCAAGGATCAATCACACTTATAAGTTATCAAACTCAAAGATAACAATGTACAACAACATCTCATATCACCCATAAACATAACAACCCAAAATTTCCAACTACGACGCCTTTTCGGTTTGATTTCGGTTCTCGATTCTTAGAGTGTTTAAAGGGATGTGTTGAGGGATATTTTGAGGGATATTAGACATAAGATTTAGAGGTTTTACTTACTTTTTTGGGAGATCAAAAGATGGTAGAGGGTGCATTTGGACTTAACTTTCGAAAATCTCCTTGATTTCTTCCTTTTTCTACCTTTTTCTTTCTCAAACTCACCTTATCACTCAAGAGCAAGAGGTTCTGATTTCTCTCCCTCACTTGGATGAAAATATCATATAGAGAAGTGGGTGTTTGACTTGCTTTATGTAGGCAAAGGTTAGGGGACATGGGGGGAACAAAAAGTACCATGGAAAGACATTTTTCTTCATTTTAATTAATGAGACTTGAGTTGATTTGAGATGTTTTAACTTTTGAGGGCTATAAATTAGACATGGGGAAGATAAATATAGCTAGGGGTCAGTTTGGGGGACAAAAATCTAATCCTTCATCAATCAAGGGTTTTTTCTCGATTTTCGTGCCCCTATTGTGCAAGAAAATGAATAAAAAGTTAATTCGATGTATCTTGTTGGTGTCTTTTCCAACTTAGACCTATTATTTTAGTATGTCTATGAGAAATATAGAATTCCCATATATTATCATAGTTTCTATAGAAATTGATTAAACAGATGTAGTTTTTTAAGTCAAATTAAGCTATTTATGCAATATATAACTTTTTGACTTATTTTGTTGTGTTTGAACATTAATAATGACTTGATTGCTTTTGTTGACCTACAATACTATATTATTATGTATATTACTTGTTTAATAAGTATTGGATCATCATAATGCTTAATTTAATACATTTCTCATCATTTTAAGTTAAAAAAAGCAAAAAGTCACTTTTTGGCTCTCTTCCCAAGGTAGTCGGCCACTAAGGGTATTTTTGTTATTTTTTATGTTCTTTTGTCCTTTGCTACTTAATTGTACTTAAATCCTTGATTTGAGATTTCCATGTGTGAAAATGTGAGTTTTTAAGATTTTTTGCTGTATTAGGGGCAAAACGGTCATTTTACCCTATTTATGTGGATTTTTAATTTTTAATTGATTATTTTATGATTTTTACTTCATTTCAAATGTTAGGAGACTGTACGGGTGCTAAGGTTTTATTGCTTATGTTTTGGACCTTTTGAAGTTTTTCGGCCCGAATTTAGGGTTTTCGATTCGAGTTAGGGTTTTCAACCTCCTCCATATTCTATAACCTCATTGACTATCCATTACTGATAGTAGGGTTCGAGCAGGATCACTACAATCTACCCCTCTAAAAATAAATTTGGTCCCTGAAATTTCGTATCGTACCATAATCTGCGAATAACTGGGGATGGCTTGCCCTCATGGCTTCCTCTCGTTCCTAGGTTGATTCTTCAATTCTGTTGTGATTCCAAAGAACTTGAACTAGCAGGATGGTCTTTCCTGGAAGAACCTTGTCACGTTGATCGATTATCCTTATAGGTTGTTCTTCGATAGTAGCGTCCTCATCGACGTGGAGTTCCTTCCAATCTAAAATGTGAGCAGGATCAGATTCGTACGTTCCTAACATCGACACATGAAAAACATTATGAACACTGGCAAGCTGTGGTGGTATCGCTAAATGATATGCTGCTTCTCCAACTTTAGCTAAAATCTCGAACGGTCGAATGTACCTTGGCGCTAGCTTTCCTTTTTGGTCAAAATATATAACTCCTCGTCGTAGTTGGATCTTCAAGAATACATGATCTCCTACTTCAAATTGTAGCGGTCTCCATCGCTCATTAGCGAAGCTCTTTTGTCTGCTCTGAGCGGTGGCTAATAGTTGCTAAATCAGTCAGATCTTCTCAGTAGTCTCTTGTATAAGATTTGGTCCAAAAAGTGCGTTCTCTCCTGCTTCAGTGCAAAAAATTGGTGAACAACACGGTCTTCCGTAAAGAGCTTCATACGGCGGCATGCCAATATTGGACTGGTAGCTGCTGTTGTAAGCGAACTTGACCAATAGTAGTTGCTTTTCCCAATGTCCCTTGAAATCCTTGACGCATGCTCGAAGCATGTCTTTTAGCATTTGAATTGTTCATTCAGATTGTCTGTCAGTTTGTGGAAGAAAAGCCGTGCTTAAACAAAGCTCTGTTCCTAAAGTAGCTTGTAGGCTTTTCCAGAATCACGAGGTGAAATGCGAATCTCGATCTGATACGATGGATAATGGAACTCTATGAAGACAAACGATTTCCCGAACGTATTTCTAACTCAGGTTTTCTAATTTTTTGATCGTCCGAACAAGTAGGAAATGTGCTGACTTTGTAAGATGATCAACGATTACCCAAATAGAGTCGTGTCCTGTTGGTGACCTTGGTAGAATAGAGACAAAGTCCATAGTGATGTTGTCCCATTTCCATTAAGGTATCTCGAGGGATTGAAGGGTTCCTCCTGGTCTTTGGTGCTCGACCTTCACTTGCTGACATGTAAGGCATTTGGCTACGAAGTTTGCTACATCCTTTTTCGTGCCATTCCACCAATAGTACCTCTTTAAATCTTGGTACATCTTTATTCCTCTGCGGTGGACCGCAAAGAGTGATTGATGATGCTCCTTCAGGATGTCTCTCCTTAGATCCTCGACATTCGGTACGAAAAGCGTACCTAGGTATGTCAGATGTCCGTGTTTGTTGACTACCCAACTTGGTTTCGATTCCTCTGTGATAAGACGCCTTTAAATAAATTTAGACTCCTGGTCATACTTTTGGGCATTCACGATTTGCTAACGAAGATTTGTCGTTGGCACGGTTAGACAAAAACAGTTCCCCTCTCTCAATTCTAACGGTTGGAGTCGATATTCATTGAGCGTTCCCATCATGTTCCAATCCCTTACCGCTATATTACCCAACGTGCTGTTTATCCTCCGATTAAGGGCGTCATCCACCACATTCGCTTTACACGGGTGATAGTCTAAAGTAAATTGATAGTCTTCTAGGTATTCCATCCACCGGCGTTGTCTCATGTTAAGGTCTTTCTGGGTGAATAGGTATTTCAGACTTTTATGGTTCGGGAATAGTTCGAACTATTCTCCGTAAAGATAGTGCCTCTATAACTTTAGTGCGAATACCACGGTTGCAAGCTCTTGGTCATGAGTAGGATAGTTCTACTTGTGAGATTTCAACTGTCTTGACCCATAGGCTACTACCTTACCGTTTTGCATCAACACGCATCTTAAGCCGTCCTTAAACGCGTTGCAATACACAGTATATCCAACCTCTCTTTCATGTATGATTAGAATAGGAGCACTAGTCAATCTTTCTTAAGCTTCTGAAAAGCCGTCCCACACTTATCCTTCCAATCAAACTTCACTCCCTTCTGTGTTAGTCTTGTCATTGGTCGTGCAAGTTTAGAGAAATCATGGATAAACCTTTGATAATATCCAGCTAGTTCCAGGAAACTACGAATTTCAAAGACATTCTCAGGTGGCTTCTAATCTAAAACGGCTTCCACTTTAGCTAGATCCACAGCTATCCCTTCTTTAGAAACCACGTGTCCTAGAAATTTCACTTCATGTAACCAAAATTCGCACTTGCTTGCCTTCTCATAGACTTGTGAATCCCTTAGTTTCTGTAAAACAATCCTTAAATGCTGCTTATGTTCTTCCTCAGTTCTTGAATATACCAAGATGTCATCAATAAAAACTACTACAAACTGGTCAAGGTAGGGCTGAAAAAGTCTATTCATCAAACTCATGAAAACTCCTGGGGCATTCGTCAATCCAAAAGGCATCACCATGAACTCATAGTGTCCACATCACGTTCTAAAGGCTGTCTTTGGAATATCTTCCTCTTTAACTCAGAGTTGGTGAAAGCCTGAGCGTAGATCGATCTTTGAGAAATAGGCTGACCCTCGACGCTGGTCGAAGAGATTGTCCATGCGGGGTAAAGGGTATTGATTCTTGATCGTTACTTTGTTCAACTGACGGTAGTCAATGCAAAGATGTAAGGTTCCATCCTTCTTGGCAAATACTGTTGGTGCTCCCCATGACGATGTACTTGGACGGATAAAATCCTTACTGAGCAATTCTTGAAGTTTAACCTTTAACACCCTTAGCTCTGCGGGAGCCATCCGGTGTGCTGCGAATGAAATCAGTGCAGTTCCAGGTTTGAGCTCTATCGAAAACTCGACCTCGGGGTGTGGGGGTAATCCAAGTAGTTCTTCTGGGAATACATCTTCATATTCACACACGACTCGTGGTAACTCAGGGGTTGGCGAGACGTTTATACTAGCAAGTAGGCAGGTTAATCTTCCTACAAAGTTATTCTATTCGCGCTCTTTCGCACTACTCCAGGTTAAGATTTCACGTCGTTCTCCTTGAATTGGCATGGTATTTCCATCCTCTGCTTGTGCCCATATTTTCTTCTGTTTGCAATCCATAATAACGCGATGTCCAGAGAGCCAATCCATTCCAAGAATCATATCATACCCGTTAAAGTCCATTACTCGTAAGTCACAAGTCATAAGGGTATTGGTTGTTCGCAACGTACACGCTCTACAAACGGAATCTACTCGTGCTAGACTTCCTAAGCGTGTGATAATGCTTAGGGTTTGGTCTAAGGCCTTAGGTTCTAAGAACAAAGATTTCATGCAGGCTAAAGATATAAAGGAATGGTATGATCCAGAATCAAATAGCATCTTCATTAAGGTATTAAACAATACGACAATACCTTGTATGACCTGGGTGTCTTCCTCCTCATCTTCTTCTTGCAGGGCAAAGATGTGTCCTCCTATAGGCCGGTTCCCATTATTATTCCTGGTGTTCTCGTTCCTTATACCATTATTTGAACCTCCCTGGGGTTTCTGATTTTCGTTATGTGGTGGCCTTCCCCTTCCATTCTGTGGGTTAGCTACCGGCTTAGCAACATGAACAGGTTATGGGTATCTCGGCAATGGATTCTGGGGTTGCCTCCATTGTTGGGGTTGGTTGTTTTGATTCCTCTGTTTCAGTCGTGGACAGTCCGTCCTCTTATGTCCTTGTTGTTGACGTTCGAAGCATACCACAGATGTTGCAGAGGGATTCCTTGATCGCCGTTGTCTGTACTCCTAGTAGTATAGCTTTTTAGGAACAAACACTCTATTGCTCCTCACAGGCCCTCCAGAGCTGGTACTTCCCTTCTTTTGGTTCCAAATCTTCCTTGAATTGGCAAGATCGGTTTCAACCAGTGAAGCGGCCCGAACTACATGAGTGTATGTAGGGAGCTGCAGGTAAATCACCCTGGTACGAACAGATGGCTCAAGGCCCCATTCAATCTTTCGCACCGTAGATTCTTCATAAGGTACTAGGGTTGCGGCAAAGCAACTTAACACCTCAAAATGATTCACGTACTACGTTACTATCATCAAGCCTTGTGTAAGATCCAAGAACTCACGAAATTGTCCTTAATGGAAGGAGGCTGGGAAATACTTTTCCAAGAAAAAGCCCTCAAACTAGTCACAAGCTAGAGCTGCTATGTCCTATGTGTTGTTGATTAAGGGCCACGAATGATCCGCTTATCCTTCTAGTAGGTGTGCCGCTAAGGCTACGCGAACTTCTTCATCTCGGACTCCTATAGAATTAAACAACTTCTTAACCGCCCTCAGCCACTCTGCTGCTTTCCTTGGTTTTGTTTATCCTCTAAATGTCTAAATGTCGAGGCTCGCTGTCTACCCATCTCAGATAAGAACCACGCTCGGTCACGTACGATAAGATGGTTGATACTAGTGGCTAGTTCTCGCAACACTTGGGCTAATCCCGGCACTTCGTTGTCTTTGGGTCCGTTAGCTTGTCGGTGATTTGGTTGTCTACCAACCATCCTAAAAATAAAAGAGTGTTATGGTCTTGCAGATTATTTCAGTTCTTGATTATTTCTCGTGTTTTGGGATCTTGTAGAGTTAATACAGGGTTGCAAAATTACTTATAGATATTTAACAGTAACATTTTCATTTCATCTCAACTCATAACTGGTATAAGATTTTTCAAGTAGTTCACAAAATATGCATACAGCATTCAAATAATTACAGCACTTAAACAAAAGGGAAATACAACGCCTACACATTAAGGCCTAAGCAAAGAGACGCGGGTAGAAATGTCGGATAATTGCCTCGCATTCCCACGTTGTGTCATATATGTTATAGCTACGCAATAGCACCTCGATATGCGAAGCATTGGTTAGTCCCATCCTCATCTTGTTTGTTATCGCCGTTGGAACCTCCTGGTATATCTCCGAGTTGTCAAAGTCGATGGCTGGGTCAAGTGTATCGATGATTCCTATTTTGTCCTTCGGTCTCTGGCACTGCATCCATTACGCAGTCAGCATGTCTCCCAGTCGGGACTTAAACCCTGGGGGAAAATCTAAACGGTAGAGCATCCTGCTATACTTCTCAAACACTCATACAGGTCCTACGACACGAGGAATGGTCTTCGGTTTCCTCCATAAGCACATCTTGTCCGGGCAGATTTTGGCATACCCCCTTTCTCCCACTCGATACCCTCAGTTTTCCTGACAACCAAAGTATATAGCAGCATCAACAACCTCATTGTAACGACCCGGTACATACCCTATTTGTAACAAATCGATTAGTAACGACCCATGTAAAGATCCAACCCAAACCTTAAGTGTTAGTGACGGATAGCCCATGAGAACATAGAACACAAAAGAAGTTCAGAACCCTAACTCGAATCGAAAAACCCTAAGTTCGGCCCGAAAAATCCAACAAGGTTCAAAACTCAGGCAACAAAACCATAACACCCGGAGAGTCTACCAACATTCTAAATGAAGTAAATATCATAAAATAACGAGTTAAAAATCAAAAATCCTCATAAATAGGATAAAATGACTATTTTGCCCCTAGTACAGCAAAAAGTCCGAAAAACTCAAATTTTGACACATGGATATCCTAAATCAAGAATTTAAGTACAATTAATTAGTAAAGGATAAAATAACATCAAAAATAACAAAAATACCCCTTAGTAGCCGACCACCTTGGGAAGTGTGCTAAAAAGTGACTTTTTGCTTTCTTTATAGCTTAAAATGATGAGAAAGATATTAAATTAAGCATTATGATGTTTCAATAGTTGTTGAACAAGTAATATACATAATAATAGAGTGTTATAGGTCAACAAAAGCAAATAAATCATTATTGAAGTTCATACACAACAAAATAAGTCAAAAAGTCATATGCTGCAAAAATAGTTTAATTTGACATAATAGACTACATTTATTTAATCAATTGCTAAGGAAACTATAATAATATATGGGAATACTATATTTATCATAAACATACTAATATAATAGGTTTCAGTAGGAAAAGACACCCAAAAACTACATCAAATTAACTTTTAATGCATTTTCTTGCACAAAATGGCACGCAAATCAATGCAAAATCCCTTGATTGATGTGGGGTCAAGTTTTTGTTCCCTAAACAGCCTCCTAGCTGTATTTATCTTCCCCATATCTGATTTCTAGCCATCTAAACTTGAACCCTCTCAAATCATCTTAAATCTCATTTAATAAAAAGAAGCAAAAAGTACTTTAAGAGTACTTTTTGTCTCCCCTTTGTCCCCTAGCCTTTACCTATATAAATCAAGCCAAACACCCTCTTCTTCCCTTTATAATTTTGTGCAAGGGAGGTGAGGGACCAGACCTTCATAGTTCTTGAAGTGTTCTATAAGTTTGAGGGAGCAAACGAAGGAGAAAGAAGGAAGAAGGGAGCTAAGAAATCAAGATGTGTTTTCCTAAAGTTAAGTCCTTCCATACCACCATCCCTTGAGCATTCAAAGAAGTAAGTAAAATCTCTAAACCTTATATCTAATATCTCTCAAAATATCCATCAACTCATCTCTTTAAACATTTTGAAAATCAAGAACCAAAATCAAACCGAAAAGGCGTCGTAGTAACAAAATAGGGGTTGTTATATTTATGGGTGATATGAGATGTCGTTGCATGTTGTTATCTTTGAGTTTGATGACTTCTAAATTTGCTGGAACCTTGATATTAAAGTCTAAAACACAAGTATGCAAAGAAATGGAACAAAAACTTGAAATGACTTAAGTTGAATACTTGAACCCTAAGAGACTTAATTGTTTTGACATTTGAGGTTTCTTCCCTGAGATTTGAAACACCATAACTCAATGTAGAAAATTGATCTAAGCATGTTATTTATGTCCAGATTTATCTTTTTGTGTTATCTTTCATCCAAAGTTTGTTTTAACTCATTTCCATAACTAGAACTCAAGCTATTGCAAGTTTACCAAAATGTGTCATTTTCCGACCAGTCAACACTACCGACTAGGAAACCCTAAATTAAAATGCGATCCGAGCATTGGTCAAAACATGAAAGTTGTAGATAGAATGTATATATATCTACTCACCAAAAACAAGAACAAAATATTGAGTTTTGATAGGTCAAAATCCCTTTGAAAGTCTCTGTTGAGTTTCAGCCCTCAAAGGATACTTCTGTTATATATTTTTGTGTAGCCCAAAACCCCTATTTTTAATGACCTATTCCAAAAGTGGTATACATGAACATTGTATATGACATATTGATGTATTTTTTACCCAAATATCAGACGTTAAAGCCTTGGGATAATTTCCCAAAACCGTTTCAAACCCTCTGTTGAAAACCAGCTCTGCTGAGTTTTGGCGGTAAGCAGAACCTATTTTCTACAATGGCTAAAAAGTCAAACGTGATCCAAATAACTACCCTTAGCTCTAAACATTAAACTTGTGGGGGACTTATTGAACTAGAACATACAAAATAATGGGCTCATTTGGACTTAATCTGATACCCCAAAATCGAGACCAACCGAAACATGTTTTTGGTGAAATCTTGAGAAAAGTACTGAACCAGTTATGCTTATGATGTTTTGTTCACCTTCTTGCCTTAGGATTTGGCCATGGTATTAAAGATGAGAGTTGTAGAAAATATTTTTATGTAAATTTTGTATAAAAATCATAGCTTGATTCCGAGTGTAGATACCCCAAAACTTTGTCGGGTCTTTTAATTTAATACATTATTTTTTGCCATAAAAATTGCTAAGTGTGAATTAAGTACCTTTACTATGAGACCCAAGTTTTATATGATGATTAGTTGATTAGTATTTATTTTTGAATATATGATGATTATAATGCATGCCATTGTTAGTTGTATTTCAGAATATAAGTTGTTATACCATAAGCATTGTAATTGTGGCACTGGAGACATCTTACGGGTTACCCCCTTATATGTTTTTAAGTTGTATCTTGAAATGGTTGATGTGGGGGAAGGCTGGCCTTTATATCTTGGTTAGTGAATCCAGGTTGATTGGGGTGTTGACAATGGACTATATGCGTCCTGAGCCGTGTTACGTCCTGAGTCGTATCACGTCTTGAGCCGAACTGTCACTATACGCCGCAGTGATCGGGAACGCTGATGTATGGGAATCTAATGTACGGGAAGGTGATGGTACCATTCAAATTATTGTGTCGAGTATGAATAACTTTGGGCCATGTATGTCATGAGCTGTGTTATGTCCTAAGCCGTATCACGTCTTTAGCTGAACTACTGCTATATGCCGTAGTGATCGGGAACGTTGATGTACGGGAACATAATGGTTCCATTCGAATTATTGTATTGGATATGTTAAGTTTGGGCCATGTATGTCCGGAGCCGTGTTACGTCCTGAACCGTATCACGTCTTGAGCCGAACTGCCGCTATACGTCGTAGTGATCGGGAACGTTGATGTACGGGTACCTAACGTAAGAGAACATAATGGTGCCACTCAGAATTCGATTGGTTGATTTATAATCGGGATGGGTTATGTTGAGTTGTCTTTCATGATTTTGAGTCTAAGGCGTCCTTAGTTGCCATTTTCAAAAATGTTTTGGGATGAATTCCCCTTGTACACCCTGGGCGTGTCCCCGCTGTTTGAAATGGCATATCATGAATATTGTTGGGCACCATGGGTTCATCACTAGCATTCTGATTTCGATAGCTTAGACTTTGGGTTGACATCGGCGAAAGAATCACGAGTCTTAAGGTGGGATAATTCGCTTGATTTATGTCTGATATGACTAATTGAAATGGTTTTTTGAATTTATTGGCCTGGAGTATGGCACGGGCCCAACGCCATTGCCATTGAGTAAAATAGCTAAGCCATGAAGCCAAGGCGCACATTTACTATTCGCAACGAGGTGCGATGACAGCTTTGGTAATCAAATACCTGTGAAAGTCTACTCTGGTGATTCCTGGAATGGAATCCCTATTAAAATCTGGGTGCATGTTAGGTTGGGCATCTACATTACATATATGGCATCTCATATACGTATGTTTATTAACTTATCTGTTATCCTGTAATAAAATTGTCTATCTCCTTGACTATAAACTATACTGGTGTTATATGGTATGTCTTGTGGTGAATTTTGTGCCGTGCAATTAGTAAGAAGATTATAGTGTTTTACTTATGGGCCTTGGCTCACGGCATTCGTGCTATAGGTGAGGAGGAGTTCTTGGAGGAAGTCATTCCAGAGGGAGAAGAAGTGTTTGAAGAACAGGGTGAGTTCCTAGAGCACATGGATCCCACTGGTGCTTTCTAAGGAGTGAAGACCTCTGCTTTTTTTCTTATATTCAATTTTCCCGTGCTTAGTGTAATTTTTGAAATTTCTTGGTGAAACTGTAATAGTTATGTACTTTTGAACGGTTTAGAATACTTTTATGATGTAATAATTAACATATGTAAATATGAATGAACGGTTAGAATATCCCTTTTATTTCTATTTATGTATGTCCCGATGTGCCCTGAGAACAGGGCATCACACTCATCCTCATCAGACTCAGGTGCAGGTGCTTCAAGCTTGTCGTACTGGAAAGTAATGGCACCTTCTTCTTCATCCTCGTCCTCATTCTCGTCTTCGTCTTAGCTGTCCGCATTGTAATTGGCCTCATCCTTGCTTTCCCTAGCTTCCTCGGCCTCTTCCTCTTCGTTACCCTGCCACTCTCCTAGAAAAAAATGACATTAAGGGGACAGCTTCAATCGATTCTTGTTCCTCCGATTCTTGTTCCTCCAGAGGTACATCTTTTTATATTTTATGTTATTTACTTAATTTAAGATCTCTCGGGACTTTTCAGAGTATTAAGGCTTTGCCTCTGAGCATTTGCTCTTTTTAGGGTTTCTGGGTTAAATTAGGGTTTCAGGTGGAGTAAGGGTTACTCTCGTTCATGTAGCGATCTAAATTCTCACTGTGTATCCGTCGCTAATACTAGTGTTTGGGCCAGGTTATTACAATCTAGGTGGTTACTACTAGGGTTCGGACCGGGGTTTTACAAGCGTCCTCCTATAGGCCGGTTCCCATTGTTGTTCCTAGTGTTCCCGTTCCTTATCCCATTGTTTGAACCTCCCTGGGGTTTCTAATTTCCATTATAGGGTGGCCTTCCCCTTCCATTCTGCGAGTAAGCTACTAGCCTAGCAACTTGAACTGGTTGTGGGTATCTCGGCAATGGATTCTGGGGTTGCCTCCATTATTGTGGTTGGATGTTTTGATTCCTCTATTTCAGTTATGGACAGTCTGCCCTCTTATGTCCTGGTTGTTGACATTTGAAGCATACCACAGATGTTGCGGAGGGATTCCTTGATCGCCCTTGTCTATACTACTGGTAGTACGGCTTCTTTGGAACACACTTTGTTGCTCCTCACACGCCCTCCAGAGCTGGTATTTCTGTTCTTTTGGTTCCAAATCTTCCTTGAATCAGCCAGATCGATTTCAGCGAGCAAAGGGGCCCGAACTACTTGAGTCTATGTAGTGACCTGTAGGCAAATCACCCTGGTTCGAACAGATGGCTCAAGGCCCCATTCAATCTTTCACACCTTAGATTCCTCATCAGGTACTAGGGTTACGGCAGAGCGACTTAACTCCTTGAAACGATTCACGTACTGTGTTACTGTCATCAAGCCTTATATAAGATCCAAGAACTCACGAACTTGTCCTCGATGGAAGGGGGCTAGGAAATACTTTTCCAAGAATAAGCCCTCAATTTGTTCCCAAGCTAGAGCTGCTACATTTTGTGTTGTTGATTAAAGACCACCAATGATCCGCTTCTCCTTCTAGTAAGTGTGCCGCTAAGGCTGCGCGGTCTGCTTCCTCCCAAACTCCCATAGAATTTAACAACTTAACTGCCCTCAGCCACAATTTTGCTTTCTTAGGTTCTATTTCTCCTCTAAAAGTCGGGGCTCGTTGTATACCCATCTCAGATAAGAACCACACTCGGTCACATACGATAGCAGGATTGATGCTAGCGGCTAGTTCTCGCAACACTTGGGCTAATCATCTATGGGTTCGTTAGCTTGTCGGTGATTTGGTCGTCTACCAGCCATCCTAAAAATAAAAGAGTGTTATGGTCTTGCAGATTATTTCAGTTCATGATTATTTCTCGTCTTTTGGGATCTTGTGGAGTTAATACAGGGTTGCAAAATTACTTATAAAGATTTAACTATAACATTTTCATTTCATCTCAAATCATAACTGGTACAAAAATTTTCAAGTAGTTCACAAAATATGCATACAACACTCAAACAATTACAACACTGAAACAAAAGAGAAATACAACGCCTACACATTAAGGCCTAAGCAAAGAGATGCGGGTAGAAATGTCGAACAATCGCCTCGCGTTCCCACGTTGCGTCGTATATGTTATAGCTGTGCCATAGCACCTCGACATGCCAAGCATTGGTTGGTCCCATCCTCATCTTCTTTGTTATCGCCGTTGGACCCTCCTGGTTTATCTCCGAGTTGTCAAAGTCGATGGCCGGGTCAAGTGGATCAATGATTCCTCTTTCGTCCTTCGGTCTCTGGCGCTGCATCCATTTCGCAATTAGCATGTCTCCGAGTCGGGTCTTAAACCCCGAGGGAAAATCTAAATGGTAGACCGTCCTGTTATACTTCTCAAGCCCTCGTACAGGTCCTACTAAACGAGGAACGGTCTCTGGTTTCCTCCACAAGCACATCTTGTCCGGGCAGATTTTAGCGTAAACCCTTTCTCCCACGCGATACCCTCAGTTGTCTTGACGACCAAAGTATATAGCAGCATCAACAACCTCATCCTCATTAGACTCAACTATAGGTGCTTCAAGCTTGTCGTACTAGAAAGCAATGGCTCCTTCTTCTTCGTCCTCGTCCACATTCTCGTCTTCGTCTTCACTGTCCACATCGTAATTGGCCACATCATCTCTTACCCTGGCTTCCTCAACCTCTTCTTGTTCGTTACCCAACCACTCTCCCGAAAACAACCATGCTGAGGGAACAGCTTCAATCGGTTCTTATTCCTCCACAAGAACTTGTTTCGGGTCTTCTTCTGGATCTGAATCCTCTGGGTCTTGCTCCTGCCATGGTTCTCCTACTGGTTCGGCGTTGGATGCCATCCTACTAGAAAGAGAAACTTAAGGTAAGGATTTTAAATTATTAAAATTGTAAGTGATAAGTTAATAATATAGACTTTCTACAGAGAATCTACATTACAGAACTCGTGGTCTCCCATAACCCAAGGCCTGAAGGTTCACTAAACCTAAGCTCTGATACCAACTGTGACCCCCCGTCCTTTAGGCACGTCGGGACATAAATAAATATAAATATAGGGATATACTAGCCATACATTCACATTTACATACGATAGTTATTACATCATAAACGAGTTCTGAACCATTCAAAAATTACATAACTATTACAGTTTTACCAAGAAATTTAAAAAATTACGCGAAGCACGGGAAAAATTGAATATAAGAAAAAAAGCAGAGATCTTGACTCCTCAAAATGCATCAGTGGGATCCATGTGCTCTTGGAACTCACCCTGTTCTTCTAACTCTTCTTCTCCCTCGGGGATGACTTCCTCCAAGAACTCCTCCTCACCTGTGGCACGAATGCCATGAGCCAAGGCCCAGAAGCAAAATACTCTAACCTTCTAACTAATTTCACGGCACAACATTCACCATAACACATGCCATATAACACTCAGTACAGTTTATAGTCAAGGAGACAGACAAGTTTATGGCAGGGTAGCAGATAAGTCAATAAACATAGGTATATGAGATGCCGTGTATGTAATGCAGATGCCTACCCCAATATGCACCCAGATTATAATAGGAATTCCACACTGGGAATCACAAGAGTAGACTTTCATGGGTATTTGATCACCGAAGCTATCATCGCGCCTCGTTACGAATAGTAAATGCTTTGCCGGGCATTATGCCACAGCTGTTTTACTCAATGGCAACGGCGTCGGGGTCTGCGCTATACTCTAGCCCAACAAATTCAATAATCAATGCCATCCTCCAGGCTAACAATTTCAATAATCAATCAATTAGTCATATATGACATATATCAAGCGGTTTGTCCCACCTTAAGACTCATGATGCCTTCGCCGGTGTCAACCAAAAATCCAAGCTATCGAAATCAGAATGCTAGTGACAAACGTATGGTGTCCAACAATATCCATAAACCATTTCAAAGACTAGGGACACGCCCAGGGTGTATAAACCAATTTAGTAACACGAGGAACACACCCAGGGTGCAGAAGGGGAATTCATCCCAAAACATTTTCAAAAAAGGCAACCAGGGATGCCCTAGACTTAGAATCAAGAAAGACAATCTCAATACAGCCCATCCCAACAACGGTTTGCACAGATGGACTCTAATATGCCAGGATGCAAGTGATAATGCACATAATGTATGGTATGGATCTCAAATACAACCATCTACACCTTGGCATTAACTAGTATGGCAAGATTCATCGTATAATACGCAAGCATAAGGTACAAGTTTCTGAAGCATAAATTACAATTCTAAAAATATGATTCAACATGATCGCTTAAAATCTAAATCATCATATATTTACTTAAAAACACTAATCAACTAATTCAAATCAATCATCATATAAAAACGCGGATGTCATAGCGAAGGGTACTCACTAAGCAACTTTTAAGGCAAAAATCGAGTATTAAATTAAAAGGAACAACAAAGTTTTGGGCTATCTAGACATAGAATCAAGTAATGATTTTTAAACACCATTTAGATAAAAAAAAAATTTCACAACTCTCATGTGTAATACCAAGGCCAAAACCTAAAGCAAAAGGTGAACAAAACATTTTAAGAAAAAATGGTTCAGCACTTTTCTCTAGATTTTACCAAAAACATGCTTTTGTTGGTCTCTGCTTTGGGGTACCATATCAAGTCCAAATAAGCCCATTTTTGAGTATGTGCTAGCTCAACATGTCCCCAACAAGATTCCTGTTTAGAGCTAAGGATAGTTATTTGGAACAAGTTAGACGTTTTGGCTATTTTAGAAAATAGGTTCTGTCAGCCGCCAAAACTCAGTAAAGCCAGTTTATGGTCTGCTTTTTGGACAGAAGGTGGTTCAAAATGTTAGCTACAATGCTCATGTAGACCACGTTTGGAATATGTCACTAAAAATAGGGGTCTTGGGCTACACGAAAATATGTGACAAAAGGGTACCTTGAGGGTAGAAACTCAACAGAGACTTTCAAAGGAGTTTCGACCTATCAAAACTCAATATTTTGTGCTCATTTTGGGTGGGTAGATAGATATACATGTTTATTATAACTTTCATATTTCGACCAAAGTTCGGGTCTCACTGTAAACTAGGGTATCTAAGTCGGTAATGTCGACTGGTCAAAAAATGACACTTTGCTAAAATTGCAATATCTCGAGTTCTACTTATTCAAATGAGATGCAACCAACTTTGGATGAAAGATATCACCAAAAGCTAAATCTAGACATAAGGAATATTCTTAGATCAATTTTCTACATTGAGTTATGGCATTCCAAAATTCTGGGCAGAAACATCTATGTTCTAAGAAATTAAGTCTCTTAGGGTTTCAAGTCTTCTATTTATGTTATGTCAAGTTTTTGTTACATTTCTTGGCATGCTTGTGTTTTAAACTTTAATATCAATGATCCAGCACACTTACAAGTTATCAAACTCAACGATAACAATGTACGACAACATCTCATATCACCCATAAACATAACAGCCCAAAATTTCCAACTACGACGCTTTTTCGTTTTGATTTCAGTTCTCGATTCTTAGAGTATTTAAAGGGATGTGTTGGGGGATATTTTTATGGATATTAGACATTAGATTTAGAGGTTTTACTTACTTTTTTGAGAGATCAAAAGATGGTAGAAGGTGGATTTGGACTTAACGTTTGAAAATCTCCTTAATTTCTTCCTCTTTCTACCATTTTCTCCCTCAAACTCACCTTATCACTCAAGAGCAAGAGGTTCTGGTTTCTCTCCCTCACTTGGCTGAAAATATCATATAGAGAAGAGGGTGTTTGGCTTGCTTTATATAGGCAAAGGCTAGGGGACATGGGGGAACAAAAAGTACCGTGGAAAGACATTTTTCTTCATTTTAATTAGTGAGACTTGAGTTCATTTGAGATGTTTTAACTTTTGAGGGCTAGAAATCAGATATGGGGAAGATAAATATAGCTAGGGGTTAGTTTGGGGGACAAAAATCTAATCCCCCATCAATCAAGGGATTTTTCTCGATAGTGAGCTATAAGCAAACTATTCTCAAAATGTAAGCAAACCTGTGAAGGTATAAGTCTAAGAGCTTTAGATTTTGATCAATGAGATCAAAGCGGAAGGGATGTTCTTCAGTGAAGTATTCCTAGTGGCTGCAGTCATCCACAAACTTCCTGAAACATGGAAGGAATTCAAGAGTTATCTAATGTTCAAGAACA
>JAULJZ010036003.1:0-14805 GCA_032270985.1 Heliamphora pulchella
TATTCAAATCATGATAGTTATTTTATTTTGATAAATATTGCATGCGGGTATGTTTCATGTATCCTTTAGATAGAAATTATATGCCATAGGATTTAGGATTTTTCTTTTAAAATACTTATTTGTTTTGGAGTGTTATGTATATATATTATTTATTTTCTATACTTGATTTTGGATGTTCTCTCTTTACTTTCATTTTCTTTATTTGCATGCATTTGAGAAATCATATAAAAGAACCAATGATGATTAGTAGAAGCCAACCTTACGGTTGGGCGAACGAGGTGCCTAACGCCTTCCCCGATTCGTACTTTAACCCCCGAACTCGTTTTCTTTGGTTAACGTTCTAAAGATCAGTAGCTAATTTTGTTTTTCTAAGTTTTTCTTAAAAACTAAGTGGCGACTCCATTTTTATAAAAATGGATTTTCAAAATTTGGTTTTCAAGGTGTATAAAATGTTTTCAAAATATCTTTGACATCCTTTATTTTTTACCCTAAATCCCAACGCCACACCAACGGAATTGGATATGACTCAAAGATCTTGGTTAGGAGTGATTCTAAATGCACAAACCACATTGCTAAATACACAATTAAATTTTTTATTACAATTTTATCCCTCATTTAAGTTACCAAAATAACCCTTAATCATCAAAACCCTAAATTTCTTCCACCATCACCTTTCTCGCCGGCGGCCACCACTGAGCACCATCCACCTCCTCCCCACTTCCTCCCCCGCTGTCACTCCCACCCTCCCCTGGCACCACAGCCCCTCCCCGATCCACCACCAAAGCCTCGCCACCCTCGTTGAAACTCCAACCGCCACCTTCGTCTCCTCTTTGCACCGCCCCTCCCACTCTCTTTGTCACCTCCCATCACTATTTAGATTATCGTGGTTGAACAAGTGACTTGTGTTCAGATTAACATGGTGGAACAAATGGAAATCGAATTGTGCTAGGTCGCCGAACACCTTTGCACGTGATCTAGTTCAAGAAGGGGGTTGCGATCAGTTGGAGAGGAAATACGACATAAAGACACGGGGAGGAAAGGAGGGTATAAGCGGGGAAAAAGGGAGGGAGGGAGTGTGTGACATAGAGAGGAGGGGAAGGTGGGGCGGTGGTGGAGATGAGGTGGCAGCGGGATCAAATAAAAGAGGGGGTAAAGGATAGAGGTATCGGATGGAAGAGGGGGTGGAGCTGGCGATGCGAAGGGTTTGGTTGGTGGCTATTGGAGGTGGTGGTGGGGTGGTGGAGTTGGCGGTGGGTAGGGTTAAATTAGTGGCTGCCAGAGGTGGTGGTGGGGTGGGTAGGGTTGAGGTTTGAGAGGTTAGAAATGGAGATATTTTGGGTATTAAGGTAGGTGTATGAATTGAAACTTAAATTTAAATTTTGAAGGTAGGTGTATTTAGTATAAGGGGGTGCACATGGATCGGATTGGTTCAATTCTAAGCAAATCCAAGAACCGTACCGTTAACTCACTCACGCATTTGTAGTTCATAGTTGGGCTCCACCGAACTCTGGTGAAGTAACGGTTCCAAAATTTTTGGAATTGGACCTGGACTCGGACCGTTGTAGTTGGCAGACCGAACCATAACCAATTTGTAAAAACGGTCTGGTTCTGGTTCGGTTTCGGTTTTCCTTTCCTAAAGCTTAAAACAACTAATTTTTATCAAATACATAATCTAAACAAACGTAACCTAAACTACTACTGAGAAGCTTAAAATTGAAAACTAAATATAAGAAGCAGGCTCTTGTCTAATGTAGCAATCTAAACAATAATGAGAAACCCTTTTTTCAAAACTCCTCTTTTTCTAATAATGCGTTAATTGTTAAATATTTAATTTTTTTATATTAAAATGTGACAATCGTAATTTTATATTAATTTTTTAATGTAAACTATTTCTATTTTCTTTAACATATTTATTTAGATTAAAATTATAAAAATGGCTTTAAAAAAGGAATAAAGAATATAAAAATATAAAATATATATTTTTACAAAAACGGTCCGGTTCTGTTAGAATTGGTTTTCCTTTAATAAAACCCGGACCGTATACAACGGTTTTAGAAAATTGAGAACCAGAATCAAACTGTTAATATGGAACCGGTCCAAAACATACAAAAATGACTGGTTCGGACCGGTTCTTCTGGATTTTTTGTGCACCCCTAATTTAGTTGGTGTGTGTACTTAGTAGTTTTTGTGTGCACTTATGTAGTAGTTTTTGTGGTCTATTTAGAATCATTCCTTGGTTAGATAACTGCCATAAGGCAAAACTTTATCTCCATATAGTCCTGGTCATCTCAAGAATCATAATCTATGGAAAACAAATCCGTCTTGTGTAATCAGGGAGTGACAAACCTAGGACTGAAGTGGCTTTACAGTATCATATTGTCCACCCTGAGGCAATAGATTATGTAAAACAAAATGGTTTAGTAGTTGAAGTTGGACAGCTCGAGTTTTAGGATTCTAGCTATAAAACCTCCCATCGGTAGTTGTGATTTAATCACCAATTTCCGGACGCAATCGGCACAATCTACCTACGTCGAAGGGTGAGAAATAATCCACTACAATCTGTAGAGTGTAAATCATGAGACTAAAACTACCCAAAAACTTGACACCCAAAATTTGAGCCCTAAAACAAATTCCGTTTCCGTGCTCAAGAGTCACCCCGGTGTTTCCGGTATTTTTCTATCTCTCCCTACATCTGTACCTTTTGAATCCAAGCAACTACTAGAATTATAGGATCTCTATTTATACGCAAAACCTAAAAACCCTAACTCTCGTATAATCATTAAAACCTGCATGTATTAGGTTTTATGTGTCACGCCCCAAACTTTTTTTAAAAAATATATCTTGTAAGTGTTAAACTTTAAAAAAAAAAAAAAAGAATAAAAAGAAGGGTAGAATGCGCTGATAGCAAAAAATGCCCTAACCCCTCATTTACCCCCTTACCCGCTGTTAGCCCCTCCCCTATACCCCATCCCTTTCCCTGCTGTGAGCGGCGCCCCCCTTTCCCCCATATTGTTTCATTTTGTTTTTTTCTTTTCTCTTTACTGGCATCACACTTCATTACCGTGGTTCACAACCTCCCTTTCACGGTATTCTTTTTCTCATCTTTTCTTCCATAGGAGTTCATGAAAATAATTATTTATTTATTTATTTATTATTTTGGCCGAAAATTATTATATGAAGTCTTAAATTTTTATAATTAAATCTTGTGTCTAGGTGTTTGAAATCCACCATTGTTGAACCTTAAAGCACTTTTTAGAGTTTTTTAATTATTCGTCTACAAGCTATAAAAGGTAGGGGTTTTTATTTATTTTTGGCTTACAAATGAGATGTATGATTGTAATTAATATTTTCATTGTTGTTGAATTGGTGTTTTTGCATAAAAATGAATTACTTAGACTTTATTATTATTATTTTTATGCCATAATTACTTGAATTATCTACAAATGTGTAAAATTTCATATATGCCATTTTTATTGAAATATGTAGTTTTATGCAGAAAGTTTGAATTGAGTATATTCTTGGTATGAATATCTTGAATTGATGAAAAAGTTAATTATTTTTTTTAGAAAAGGTATAAGACACTCAATGAAAAGTGGAATCGTTTTCGGAATGGCCTTGTGGAATTGTGGTTGACACCTAAGGTAGTGAGTTAGACGGTTTGGTTTACGAGTTCTAGGCTCGCTGCGCAGGTGGGTTCCTATACCCGGGAGGTTAATGCCTCGAAGTAGGTCGTCACGACTCACTAGTGCAATGGAGTGCCTAGGTGGGTTGGGTGGCGGTGCACTGCTACTAGGACACATAGGTCTAGTGGTAAAGGATGGTTGTCTACTCTCTTAGGCGTGTCATATTCCTCATAGGCAGTTAACTTGGATTGATTGAAAGTTTTATGAAATAAAAATCAAAATTTGTTAAAGGTTTGTGGATCTAATGGAATGTGACTTTACATACTTTTATTTTGTTTTAGCTGGCATATATTATATCTATCTTCTTTCATACTTATATTTGTTGGTTATTGGTAAACTCTGACCCATCTGGTTTGTTCATGTGTTTGGACATTCCAGGTTCTGCTGTACCTCATGAGTAGTTGTACATCTGGAGTTTCTGTCGAGAACTATTTGAATTCTGTTGAGAATTATTTGAATATTAATAATGTAGTCACATTAGTATTTTGGTGACTTTTGTTTAATTTTCTTTGGCATAGAATATAATTTCATTTTTTTTTTATTGTTTCGTAGCGGTAGTTTATATTAAAGTATTTGGATATTTTATTTTGGAAATTATGTGTGTATGAAAAGTTATGATGGATAGGCTATAATTTACTTTCAGTTGTGGTTTTGTTATTTATACACTATGATTGCATTTATTGCAGGTTTTTTTTTATATAAATTATTAAAATTGTTGGATTATCCGAAAAATAGGGGAGACCTTGCCATATTTTTTTTTTATAGTTTAACACTTAGAAGATATATTTTTTAAAAAAAGTTTGGGGCGTGACGTTATGGATTTACAACTTCAACCCAACCCAATACATGTAAATAAAAATCTAATCATATGGGTTCCATAGATTAGAGCGATCGTGGTCTGCCCCCTTCCTTGGACCCCGCATAAGAGGGAGTTTCGTGTACCAAGCTGCCCTTTTATGGGTTTCATAGAATACAAGACACAAACCCAACATGGGTTTCTTGGGATGGTTCAAAACACCCCATCATGTCACTAACGACATCACATATTTCTTGCCAATTGGTGAAGTGGACTTGTAGAAGACCTGAAGGTACTTCCTAAAGCGAGCTGTATCAGTCACTTCCAACTCAATACGATAACTATGTACAAGAGAAACCATCTTCGCCTCCTGCCTGTTAATACTTAAATTACAGTAGAAAAAGCGCACTAAATTTGGACAAACGTTGGAGGAGCCTAGCAGAAATTTTCCCAATTTTGAAACTGAATGTGAGTATGGAAGTAGTCATTGCTTCTAGAAGCAAGGTAAAATTTTCCCAATTTTACCTTGCTTCTAGATCCGCTATTCTTCCCCTATTGATTTGCCTTGTTTCAAATGTCTTCCATTGATGAGCTAAAGAGGCATTTTTGAAAAAGCGCGTATCTAATCTTGGTGGATTTTGGCTACTGGACTCATCGCTGGTTCTTTTTGGAAAAACATTTTAGAAGCCATGGAAGTCTCAAAGAGATTTTTGGTGAGAGAAGCTTTGGGTATTCGGAGCAGAATGTATGAAGCAAAGGCTAGAGTTTAGAATTTAAGAGAGCATAATAACCACTGAATGGCTAGGGTGTTAGCGTCTTCTCTGTGGATGCTAGGAGCCTAGGACTAGAAGGGAAAAGAATCTTTTAAGTTTTATATGTTTTCATATATATATATATATATATATATATTATATATTTGCTACTAATAATATATACTTTTACTTCTTAGAATTAGTAACACATTATATATTATAATAACAGTACTAGTTATAATTTACTAACACAACAGTAAGTGATCTAATCTAATTAGTTGGAAAATTCCAACACCCTGTAGTCTTATGATTTTAACGGATTGTTCCTCCCCAAGTGGTTTTGTGAAAATATCTACCAATTGGTCTTTTGCGTGCATATATTCTAATTTTACAACACCATTCTGTGTTTGTTCTCATAGAAAAATGTGTCTATTATCTATTGTTTCATTAGATATTGCATACCTTGATTTTTTGAAATATTAATCGTGCTCATTGTCACATAATATAGGAATAGTTTCCACCTTTTCTCCATAATCATCAATAATTTGATCATCCCCATATCTCAGTAGATCTTTGTATCAACTTTCTTGCCATTGTCACTAGTGTCCAACTTGATGTTTTGGCTCATTGGAATCTTACTTTTCTTGCTAGTATTTATTCCATATTTCTCGAGTTCTTTGATCTACTTAAATTGGTTTATGAAAATTTCATCTTTAGTTTGCTTGATTTGCAAATCGAGTTAAGAATTTTAGCTCTCCCAAGCCCCGTTGTGGTCATCTCAAATTTCGTCCAGAATAGCTTTGAAAGCGTCTTTGCCAATCATCTCACTAAAAATTCAAAAATAATATCATCAACATAAATTTGAAGAAGTAAAATAGTGTTTTCTTTTTTCTTTATAAAAAGAGTTATATCAGCTTGTCCTCTTTAAAAACCTTTTTCTAGCAAAATCCACTTAAATTGTCATACCAAGCCCAAGGAGCTTGTTTCTATGATATAAAGCTTCGATTAATTTTAAAACATAGTTTTGTTGATAAGGGTCTTTAAACCAAGGGGTTGTTCGACATATACATCCTCATTAATATAACCATTTAAAAAAGGGCTTTTTGACATCCATTTGATTTAAAGCAAAATCTTTACAACAAAAATGGACTAAAAGCATAGATTCACGTCTACCATCAGGAGAAAACTTATTTCATAGTCAATATCTTTTCCAGATTATAGCCTTGTGCAACTATTGTAGCCTTATTTTTCGTGATTACTCCTTTATCAACCAATTTATTTTTAAAGATCTATTTTGTTCCAATAATTTGATGATCATCATGTATTAGTACTAGATCCCGTATCTTGTATCTTTCAAATTAGTTTAGTTCTTGCATGGCTAGCATCCGTGATTCATTCTTTTCTGCTTCATCAAAATTCTTAGGTCTGACTTGAGACAAAAAGGCAAGTGTGAACATGCTTCTTAGAGATTAGATCTAGTGATTATCTCTTATTTAAATCTCCAATAATTTGGTGGCTAGGGTTAGCAATATTCTTGTTCGCTTTTCCCCTTTGAATGTTGGATTGTTGAGAAGTTCTATTGTTTCTTTTTGTCTCAGTGTTATGGCCAATTTCTAGTGTATCATCATCATTGTCCACGGGAGGTGGCTTATTCTGGTCTAAACTCATAAAAAATCACAGTAGTAAATTCTTCAACATCTAGAGCTTTTATTGAGAACACGAACCAAGAAATATACCAATATCAAATTGAGAATCAATCTTATCCTTTTTGCCATTTGAGTCTAATATAAAGCATTTGCAAACAAAAGCTCAAAAATATAAAATGTTAGATTCCTTACCATGCGATAATTCGTATGAAATCTTATGTTGCGTATGTCTGAGGTATATACGATTACCTATGTAACATGTTGTATTTGTTGCTTCGGCCCATAAATAGTATGGTAGGTATAGTTTTCTTTGAGCATCATTCCAGCCATTTTAGAAAGAGTCCTATTTCTTCTATTAGCTACTCCATTTTGTTGAGGTATTCTTGGAACTAAGAATTGACAATGTATTTAATATTTGGTAGCACAACCAAAGGTAACTACCATATAAGAAACTAAAGATCTTAGAAAAACAAGTATCATTAAAATGAGGGATTTTAGTCGGTTGACAATATCTGTAAAAGGTGTATACTCTGATCTTTTCACTGGGTCTCATTTCATTTGTGTAGCGAACCACCAAGCAGTCCAATCATTAAAAAGTAGAAGTCATAGTGCATTGCACATGTTAGAATTGTTGTTATGTTACTCCACCAAAAAACGTTAACAAGTCATACCTTGGCCTTTCACTCCTTTGTCGGCACAAAACTCCAACCCAATAGAATTAAAGAATTAAGAGTTTTTTTTTATTGAAGATAAAAAAGTGGAATAAAAAAAAACTATAGATTCTTACACAATCCATTTTTATGTTTTTTTTTGTTCCATTTCCATTACTAGGATAGAATGAAAACACAAGGAAAGATTGTTTTTGTTATTCTTCGTGTATAAATATCCAAATTTTGACATCATGTCCCTTGGAATTACGAAAACAGATAGGGAGAAGGGAGAAAGAGAAGATTGTGATGAGATTGGGAACATGACTCGCCCGAGGAGATGTTTTGAGCCAGACAACTTGAAAACAGATAGAGATAAAGAAAAGGACAAGGAGAAGGAAAAATACAAAGACAGAGAGAAAGAAAAAGGGAAGGAATGACATGGCCAATGCATATGAAAGGTTATTCCAGAATGTTCATATTGTCGAAGAGGATAAGTTACCACCTTTGTCCCGTTGTCTTGGATTTAGGTCTACAACCGGATGTCATTTTTATTGTGTAATGCACTGAGTGACTAATAATTCTATTTGAGAAGTGACTCTAAGGCCTGTAAGGATTGACTTGGATGATTAGAGTATCTTCAGAAAGGCGGCAGAGCACTTAGAACAACTCTTTGAGTGCTTGAGCATCAGTTGCGTGGCTTGTCCTTGAATGCATAGAAGGGATCAGGCCTCTTATGCCACTAGGGACAGTTGTTAGGACACAAAGCTATGAAGGATTACGAGCAAACCCGTGAAAGGTGATCTTGAAAATGGCAATGCCTGTGAATGTGAAAGAGTCGGGGACAAATTATGACCGGTATTTTTGAAATGATTTAGCTATGGCCCCTAGACTTGTTATTAAATAAAGGTAGTCTGTTTGTTTTTCGTGACACTTTGAAGGAGAAATTCACATCGGTGCCCTTTCCGCTAATAAATGGAGTATTTTTTAGAATGGTACTCTGTCTGCGTATTTGGAATAAGCTTCTGATAGGATGTGAGAGGCACACATTGCAACTCACCTGCATGAAGCTGGAACTGTTAGAAATCACCGGTCAGCCATACGGCGGTGAATTCGTTCCTGAGCCTGCTCCGGCCACCTATGCTTCTGTTTACTACTCGGATGCTTCCTTGCTACTCGGATGCGTCCTTTGCTTCTCGATCCCATTTAGAACAGGATGGGATGTTGCTGGGCAAGGTGGTGCTTTTCCCGTTTGGGCCCTCCGCAACATTACATTGGTTATGATTGTTGTTACATCATTCCACCAACAAACGTTAACAAATCAAACCTTGGCCTTTCACTCCTATGTCGGCGCAAAACTCTAACCCAATAGGATTAAAGAATTAAGAGTTTTTATTTTTTTATTGAAGAGAAAAAAATGAACGAGTTTTTATTTCTTTTGCTCCATTTCCATTACTGGAATATAGAAAAGACAAGGAAAGGTTTGTTATTCTCTGTCGATAAGTATCCAAATTTTGACACCTAATACTCCATAGATAGTTCCAACTGTATAGGAACAATAATCAATTTTCGCTCGAATGGTTTGTAAGGGAACCTTACACTCTCTTATCCATTCGATACATGCAATTTCTTTCCGTTGATCAATTTGTATGATCATCAATGGTCTTTTTTAATGATTTCTTTTATTCTAATAGAAATAGTTTTATTTTTTCTGTAGGATAAGTTATAATTGCATTGAATAAAGATTTTAAAATTTTAGTTTCGATTTTTGAATCCATTCTTACTAGTTATTGTTTTGAAAATAAAGGTCTTTCAAATTGAAATTTGATTTTGATTCTCTATCAAATTGATTGATTAATGCCAAGAAGCGGCTAATTTTTGTTGATAATGGTTTTTTATTAAATAGATCTATTTTTTGTTCAAATTCCTCGTAACTAGTATGAATCTTATTTGTTTCTATGAAATTTTCTATCGAAGTTTCATTTGTGATTTCATATTTATGAAATCTTTGCCATATCTCTTTTGCATTTTTACATAATCATACTCTATAAAACTCTCACGGTTCAAGTGCCAAAATAAGGAGTTCATAGCTAGCATTTAAAGTATATCTACCTTTATCAGCTTCATTCAATCTTTCTCTTCGTGTTTCTATTAGAATTTCATCCACAGTACTAGTTGGGGTTGCATACCCATATTCATTTATATTTCAAAGTGCAAAGTTTAGTGATTATAGAATTATTCTCATTTGAGCCTTTCAGCAGTTATAGTGTGTTCCATGGAATAGTGGTGGTCTCAATATGGAATGTCTTACAAATTGAGTTGAGCTTGTTTTAATGATTCCCATAGCATCTCCTTAAGCGGTTAAGTTTTATTTTGAAAGAACTCGCTCTGATATGAATTGAAAGTGCTGTTGCGGCAACATAGGAGGGGTGAATAGGTTGTTTTTGAAGTTTTCTGCTTAAAACAAGTATTAGTCCACAATAAAAATAAATCACAGAATTTAAAATAATAATGTACACAAGATTGTTATAGTGTTCAGCTATTAACCAAGCTTATGTCCACTCTTAGTGCAGTTCTACTTAACTTACATAGCGATTCCACTAGTCTGGACTCTTGTTTTGTACGAAGCCAGTTCTTAAATACAATGGTGGTGTTTGGGATTGCTGAAACTAATAGCTTATAAATTGTAGCTTGTAACAGAAATTATAAGTGTTAGGTAAAAGTTGTAGCTCGTAACTGAAATAGAAGAAAAAATAGTTATAGTTTGTAGCTAAAATTGTTGGTGTTTGAAATAGATTGTAGTTTGTAGCTAAAATTAATAGCAAAAAACTAAAAGCCAATAGCACTAGCTTTGCCAAACACTCCCAATATAATATAATATACTGGATTGATACAAAGTTAGTACTTCTTAAAAGAGTTAATGGAGTTTTATGTGAAGAGTTTCCTCATTGTTAGGATTTTCCCTCCCTTAGTTTATTGCGCCTCAAATTTTGACTAAACGGTTTCGTGAAATGTGTTGGCAAGGGATTTGGTGGTGGTTGGTCTTCATGGTATCAGTGTTATGTTTTTCGAGCCATATAGTCTATTGAAAGCCTCCGTCCAAATGACCATCAGGTTAATAAAAGCCCCATCTCTGCGGGCACTTTGTCTAAGTTGTTGTGCTTTCCTTTGATTCTCTGCTACTTGATTTTGAGTAGTCTTAGCAATTCTCTAGGAAATGTTCTTGTTGAAACAAGGGTTGCTTGCTCTTGCCCGTACTGCTAAAATGGATTGTATTGTTGAGAGATTGCGGAGTACTGTGGTAGCACATTATTGATTGGGAGGACTAAGGCAACTTTTGCCTCTTCTGAGGCCAATTTCGTTGACTTGAATTTCTTTATAGATTTTGAGCCATCCTCTATCATTCTCCTCATATATAAGGTCAGTAAAATTGCAATCCACATTGGCACAAAATTTGTCGTAGTATATCCCTTGCATGTCAGCACAAAGAGTTGATTATATTCTGAATCAATGAGAGGGGGATTTACTTGAGCAGTAGTCTCTCTCCATCGCAAGGCCTAATCCTTAAATGTTTTCATGGTCGTTTACTCATTCTCATCAATTAGCATCTATCAATTGACAATTCAGGATTATGCTCGAATTGTTTGATGAACACAGAAGAGAGCTCATTCTATGTTCATATGTGATGGATGTCCAATTGAGCAAACCATTACAATGTCAAGCCTGAGAGACTATGGGGGAAGAACTGCCTACAAAGCCTTTCATCATCTTAATCACAGATTGCCCCAGCGTGTAATCTTATATGAGCATAAGGATTTCTAGACACATCATACTTAACAAAATGGCATCTTAAACTTGGTCTCTTTCCTTGAATTTGCGGAATTTCACTTTTTTATTGAATATTTGATAATACTGAGAATGGTGGATTGCAGTCACCCGCTTTTCATTAAGGAAGCTGAGGTCTTCTTATTGATTTTTGATCCATTTTGCCTTTTCTAATTCGGTCTCGATCAAAACTTTAAGGAATGAAATTTCTACTATACCAATGAATAAGGAGTAGTGCCCGTAGATATTTGAACAGATGTTTGGTAGGCCATAGGAGTAAATAGTAGCTTCTCATGCCAATCTCTATGGGTATCTGTCGTCTTCCTGAGAATTTTCATGATGTTCTTATTATCTGCTTCTACAACTCTATTCATTTGAAGTCGATACGGTACTAAATTTTAGTAAGTGATTTTGAACTGATTACATAATATGTCCATCATATTATTGCTAAAGTTTTTGACGTTGTTTGAAATGATGGATTCTAGAAGTCCATACGACAAATGATATTTTGCTTGGTCTAAGTAGCATGGACACGCAACAAAAACACGACACTGACGCGTCGACATGTCGATTTTCAAAAAAAGTAGGATATGGCACGTTTGGGATATTAGAAATTTAAATTTTTTTATATTTAGTATATGTCTAATATATGAATAATGTGTTCAAAGTTAATAAAAATATGAAACATATCACTAATTAAATTAAAAACATATATTTTATCTTATAAATGTCTTAAAATATATTTAGCGTGTATAAGTTGCGTTTCAAATAATCCAAAATAATGTTTCTATTAAGAGACATTGCATAGACGTGTTTGGAGGATTCAAGCAATGTCGTCAAAATATTCTTCAAGTGTCAGAAGATTATTTAATATTATAAATTTGTTTTTTAAAAATAAGGCCCGTTTAAAAAACTGTCGAACACGCTATTAAGAGTGTTCAATGAGTGTCAGTGTCCGACACGGGTGTCTGATACAACACGCTTCTTTTGTAAAAATATCCGTATTCATAGTGCTTAATGAATCATACTACCACAATTTTCATGACATGCGCATATGATGCCGCATTGATCCATTTTGTGAAATAGTCAATGATGACCAGAATAAAGCAATGTTTGTTGAGGCCATGTGGGTTATTGGACCAATTACATGATAGTTAACTCATGTACTGAATCGTGAATCATTTTTCTATTTTTACGTATCGTATATCGTTTTGTCTTGTGTATCGTAAGTTTTTTTAAATAATTAAAAATAAATAAAAACAAAATTTATAAGACATGTATAAACCATAAATATTGTAGAAATGGAATAAAAACATAGTCTACTACAATAAAGATAGTTCAAATGGTTTAAGATCAAACAATCCAACAAAATAAATTTAACACATAAGCGTCAAGTTCAAGTTTAGTAACAAAAAATTCCAAGTTTTTAACTAAATGGAATATAACAAAAAAGGCTAATTTGTAAACACAAGTCTTCATCCTTCATTCATCATCATCTCTAAGGTCGATATCCAAATCGTCACATTCGTCATCCTCCATCGTGTCATCATTGGCAATGTCTTCTCTTCATCATCAACTTCAATCATTTCAGTCTCTTCTTCATCTTCTTCGACAACTTTCTTCTTGCCTTTCTTCACAGCATTTAAATTTCTTGGATCTATATTATAATGAATAACATGGTTAGAATTTCATTTAGAAAAATATAGTTTGTACTAGAAAATAATTTTTTTTAAAACAATCAAATGGTTTATACCTCGTTTTGTTTTTGAAGTACTACACTACTCTTCATTAACTTGAAAACATTCGCAGACGTCCATCCATGAATCATCTTCGTGTAGGCATGCGTCTTGTTTTTTGGTGATACATTCATCATAGATTCCTTATCCGATAAACAAATTGGATCGTACGAATCACCATTCTCTTGTCTTTTCAAATGCGTTAACTCTAAATTGATGTTGTACTTCACAAAAACTAAGACATTCACTCTTTTGTTGCTCTAAACGATTTCTTTTTTCAAAATGCACATGATCAAAGTACTTCAATTTCTTTCACAACCTCTTGTACTACAAGTAAGACTTAAAACCCATATAGTTAGCCTTTGAAGTTCTTTGCAACCACCTCTATAACTTTCCCACCACAATGTTGTGTGCTAAATCTTATAGATGTTAGGGTCGTTTTGTAATTAGTTTGTGTCTCTTATGTAAATACTGGTGTGGTGTAGAGGTAAAGTTAAGCCTCGTTATTTTTCTAATAATATTCTTTTTTTGTCTTTCTCTCTTCTCTCTTCTCTCCTCTTTTAACCCTAAATCACTTTTTACTATTCTAACTCTGTGCAAATAGTTTTTAATGTTTAATAAAAAATTATAATATTGTAATTCAATGAATTCACAAATTAACAATAATTTATTTATTTAAAAAATTAGATATACCTAGATGCTTCTTATCTCTTGTAATAACGGCCATGCTCATACCAAACATACCTTTGGCCTTGTGAAATTTATCCATTTTTGCATCAATCTTAATCCTCTCTTCAAGAAATGGACACATCCCTCTTAATGGTCTTGTATAATCCCATCTTCATTTCCATATCCGGGTAAAAATTGGGATCATAGTGAAATCTAAAAATAATTAAAACATAAAAAAGAGATAACATTCATTTATTAAACTTAGTGCACATGAATAAATATAACAAGGAAACGAACACATAACACGAGACTTGAACCTAAGATCTTATGGAACTAGAGCTCTGATACCATGTAAGTCACCAATTGTCCTAAAAACTTAAACTGATAGGAAATTAGTACAACAACGTATATTAATCTATTCAATAAATCTCACCACTATCGAGTCATAGAAACACTATCCGAAATTGGTTTCAACAGGGGAATTTAAATGTATTCAGAAAAATATTTTTCCCACTGCATAAATGCCATGATTAGGTCAATCCTAAGACATAGAAGGGTGACTGCAGCCACTATCCATGTAAACATTCCCACGAGAAGAGGAATATCCGAAAGATCTCATTCATCAAGGAAGAAAAGTCCCTCACAGGTCAAGACAAAGCCTGGCACCCCGATCTCATATTGGGAAGTGGACCATTAAAATCCGCTCACAAACACCAAGTAGCATTCCACCTAAAAGCAATAGTCGCATGCTCCTCCAGCATCTCTCTTCTATCACTCTCCACCGGACCGCACAATGCTTTAGGTGTGTTGAAGTGTTCTCCAAGTCTAATAACAGTCTACAAGACCTTTTTATTTTCCAAAAAGCACCTACTTTAATGAGATGCTGATCAACTACCCATGCAAAGTCCTAGATCTAAATATAATAAATAGAATAAATTTCCTATAATCATGTTATCGAATCAATTCTTTTTCATGATATATATATATATATTTATATATATATATACATATCTATAGAGACAGAGAGAGAGAGAGAGAGAGTGAGAGAGAG
>JAULJZ010036014.1:0-14805 GCA_032270985.1 Heliamphora pulchella
TTAACAAAATTATCTAAGTTAAAAAGGAAGTAAATAAATAAAAATATATATTTTTTTTTTATAGATTTGAGGTAAAAATTAACATAAGTTAAATTGTAAAACATTTTCCTAAATTAAAATTAAATCTAAAAAAAAACTTATCGAAACAAATAAATTTTTAATTACAGTTTTTTATGTCAAGATTAAAAAGCAAGTAAATTAAGTAGCTAAAATATTTTACACTTGTTATTTTATATTTGGAGTTTTGAAGGAATCGCAAATAAAATTATGCCAAATCAGGTGAGTTCTTAGATATTTTGTTTTCTTATCTTTTCTTCACATGTTATGAGATCTCGAAATGAAAATTAAGCCATGAATGTCTGCTATATTTTTCGGGCTAGTAAACCTCTATATATATGGGTTTTGAATACACGATAAATGTATTGATAAAAGTTCGGAAGGTCCTGACTCGGGGGACAGTAAAGATACCGAAAGGTCCCTACTCGGGGGGACAGAAAAAGAATACCGAAAGGTCTCTACTTGGGGGGAATGGGAAAAGAATACCAAAGGCCCTTGCTACTCGGGAGGACAGGAAAATAATACCGAAAGGTTCCGACTCGGAGGCAGGAAAATACCGAGAGTTGGTTGGAATAAGGATGAAAATTAGTATGATATTTGGTACAAAGTAAAAACGTTTTAATTATATAAAGTTAAACTTAGATAATTCCTGGCAAACTAGAAATCTTGATATCTTTGAATTCATACTAACTGTGCTAATGAACATCGAAACATTTCAAGTAACGCATGATGGAATGAAGAATTGGTAGCCGAAAAAGAAAGTTTAGAGTTCATCTCAATTTCTGTATTGTATTTTAATTCTTGTAGCTAATTATAATGTTTGAATGTCGAATGCACTGTTCGAAGCTCTGGGTGTTCTGAAATGAATTATTGTAAATGTTAATGGAATGATTTCTTTTAATGAATAGGTTACTTTTGTTTTAAAACTGGATGACTTGAATGAGTTTGTTTAAAAGAAAAGAAAAAAAAAAAAACAGTCGGCAAAAATTCAAAATAAGGAACAAAAAGTAAAAAAAGAAAGAGGCCTTTGGTGGTTTTTAACTCACTGGCCGGTCACGGACACCATATATGAAAATGGGTCGTGACACAGTAAGTCCCACAAATATGACAAAGCATTTTGTACCACAAAAAAGTGTCCAACAGTACGTTGAATGTGGACTTAAGATAATTTGAAATCATTATGCCAACAATGACCTCAATATATGCTATGTTATGTTTAAAAAGTCAAGTATGTTTTACAAATTTCAAGATTTCTAGGACATGGAATGGATTAGTGGTCCATGGATCCTGTGTAAGGTTGAAGTGCAAGTGGACTTTATAAAAAAGATTAAATAAAATAAATCCGTTGGATTTAAAACTTATTTTTCATTAAATCAATTACAAAATGCTTTTCTAGAATGCATTAGCTGCAAAAAGGTCAAAATTCCTATTTTGACGTCTCTATCTCACTGCTAGACATGAGAAAGAAGAGATATTCCAGCTTATATACATCTATGTAAGATTTTAGTGAGAACTGAGTTTAGTGAATTTGAAATTGTACATCTGTGATGATGCTTAACTCATGCGAGAGCAAAACTAAGGACACTAGGAAACACTCCACGAGTCTTTTTGTCCTCATTCTCTTTCTTACCTTTAGTCCTACACTTGTTTAACTAGCATCCAGACCTCAAAAACCATTCTTTCGACCTTAAACATCCTATTTGTCAAGCCAAGCCCAACCCTTGTGTCTATCAAAGAAACCCAAACTTAACAGCACAAAAGAGTCCTAGGCCCCAAGGTTACTTCTCTTGCTATTGTTCACAGGCCCATAAATTCTTATTTCAGTCTGAAAATATAACCTGCCAAAGCCTTAGTCATCCCTCACCGTTCCCCCTTCCTTTTGGTCTTCAATCTAACAACTAAAACCTTAAATAGTTGCTTTCCAGAACCCCGAGCAACCCAAATTTGTAAATGCAGCGACATGTCACTTTGACAAGTGAGCCAATTCTTACCCTTTCAATCCACAGATTCCACCTTCTAATATCTTATATCTTGAAAATCCTAAAGCCACAAAGTTTACATAATTTTTTTGCACCATAAAACAGTCATAAGCAGGATTCCTAGTGCTGTCCAACATCAGATAAGAATATAAGAGTGAGGTCAAATGTGTGGAAGTGCACTTTCTGAAAGGCTGCCCAAATTGCTTTTGTTGTACTTGCTACAAAAATCATATAAGTTAAAACATCTGACTGAAGCTACAGTAGAGAACTTAAAAGATTCTAGTGTTGCAGTTAGAAATATTAATCGTTACGTAACGATTAGTATTTCACAAATCATTCCCTTGAAGAAAATACTTATCTTTCCTTCCCCTAACTTGCATGCAAATTAACCCGAATTTAACTTTTTAAATCTTTTTTTGTCAAATGGCAATGATTCAACCAATCAACCATCCAACCAACCCGCATGAAGCAGATGGCATATGTCATGTCTTATAGGGTTAACGGGGAAAATCATGAACCACATACACGAATAAGAAATGTAACCATGACTGATGCTAGAAAGATCAGAGGATGAAAACCTTTCAATATAGAACAATAGAAACACACCTGGGAATGTTGTGCACCAACTCCAGCAGCAGCACCATTTGGTCCTCTAAAAACAATAGGCACGGATATCTGACCAGCAGACATGTAGTTTGATTTTCCAGCAGAGTTAATAATGTGGTCAATTGCCTGCAACAGAAATCAAATATTGAGTTCGGATACTAACCGAAGCTACAAGTGACATGAGATCATCCCTGGAAGGAAGACAAACGATAATAGAAATAATATTAAAAGATGTGCTTAATTGGGATTAACCAGGCAACGTAAGAGCTTATCCATCAGTGACATTTTCCAACAGAAATGGGCCTCAATGAAACCCAATAAACAAGCTGCGATAAAGCCCACTTAACAGCGGACCTCTAGACCTGCACCAAAAAATAATTGTGATTATTTTCGATGGTCGTTCCGTAATTTCATTTATCTGTATCCATTGGGCTGTTCTCGGGGTTGTTAGGGGCCCTAGAGCTTGCTGGAGTTGGGTCTGGGAATGTACTGATGTGGCGGTAAAATCTTCAGTTTCAGGGACACCGCTTGAGAGGTGGTGTGACTTGACTGCTCGAGTGGTCACTTAAAGCATTCTCTGAGAAGCTTCACTTCTCTAAGAAGCCTCACTATATTTCCGTACAACTTCTCTAAGAAACCTCACTTTTTCAGCACTCTCTTTTCTCTGCACTTTTTCTTGCTCTGCATCACACATACAATGTATGGGATGGCTTCTAGGTGGATTTTCATGAAGCTGAAGAACTGATATACATCAAGGGCAAAATATTCCACTGGTTGGAATTTTGTTTCGATGAGATTGGGATTTTAAATCTTCTTCCTCTATTCATTTCTAGCTTGAGTTGAGGTAGTTTCCTTTGATCTTAGTGTAATATTGGTTGATAATTTGATATGCATGTTATTGCTTAGCTTGGTTGGGTTGGGTTTCAGGGTTTATTATGCAAATGCCCTAAAATGTCCTAAAATTCTTGTATTGAGAAATTAATTGAATTTTATACATAAATTGGAAACATGACATACTTTAGAGATGCCATGCAAATTTAACTTGAATGTCGTTGCATGAGTCAGGATTTATGAGAAAAACGAAAATAAAAAATATGTATACTGTGCAACTCATAAAAATGGATAAGTTTGTCTTTAAAATGATTTAAATGCCTCAGATATTAAGCAGTGAAAAATCATGTGTGTATCAATTAATGTATATTTAAATGATAAATTGTTCATCTTTGAGAAATAAATGTAAAATTAAAAATATAAAAATGTACAAACGTGACTAATATGATTAAAGGCCTCATTTGTTTATGTTTTAAGGGATTGGATATGTTGGGAACTTGGGATTATAGATGAAAGTATGGAATTGGAAGGTATTAGTTGTACAATGGGATAAATATATAGCATAAATGGTGAGATTTTAGATGGGATTGGAATGTGCATTAGTTAAGCGGGAGGATAGAAGATAGGATATATATTGCATATGATTAAATTATGTAATGTAAAGCATTTATCTTATTTTTAGTTAGCACAAGGTTAAAAATCGATTAATGAGATATAATTATGTTCAACCATTTAGCCATTGTATTAAGTAAAAAAATTAATCGTACAATACCACTTTCTCTATAGTATTAGCATCTCCCCATTTGATACCATATACATCTTATAACTTATCCACTAGTTTAATATAGGAGAACTAGTCGACTAAACAAACAAAGTACTAAAGAACATGTGGGCAATTGTTGTGCCCAACCCTTATGCCCCTTTTTAGTCAGCCAAACAAATAGCATGTTGGACTAGTGGACTATACAAAAATATCCAATGCAATTGACGCCTACTTGTCCATTAAACAACGAGACCAAAGTGCATTGTTGATAAATCGTTGTAATTACCAAGAAAAAATGGCCAAGTGTGTGTAGTGGGGAAATTGGATGAATTATGTGGAATAGATGAGGAATTAGTATCTTCCCATTTGATACCATATACGTCTTACAAATTATCCACTAGTTTAATACGGGAGAACTAGTCGACTAAACAAACAAAGTACTAAAGAACATGTGGGCACTTGTTGTGCCCAACCCTAATGCCCCTTTTTAGTCAGCCAAACAAATAGCATGTTAGACTAGTGGACTGTACAAAAATATTCAATACAATTAACGCCTACTTGTCCATTAAACAACGAGACCAAAGTGCATTGTTGATAAATCATTGTAATTACCATGAAAAAATGGCCAAGTGTGTAGTGGGGAAATTGGATGAGTTATGTGGAATAGACAAGGAATTAGAACTAAATTGGAATTTCGGGGTGTGTGTAGGATCTAAATGATTTATGGAAATAACGTGCTAAAATTGAAGGTGTGTTTTTAGTTTTGGCATAATAGTGCCAAGGTATTGATGTGTGGATTGATGTCGGGATGCAGTTCATTGCGCCATAAGAAATTAACGGAGTACGAGTTAACCAATGGTGAAATACTCTAAACTTGTGCAGGGTAAGGATTGCTTGAGCCTTCGAATTAGTAACCCGCAAGGACTGGGGCCTGTCTGAGGGGGCTTTTGCGATTCAAAGTCCCCCCATGTGTGTATGTGTGAACAATTCGGTTGATGGATATTGAAAATGGTACTCAGAATGGAGAATGCTTGGAAAGTGGAATTCGAAAACTTGTTAAAATTGAAACAAAGAAATTGAAATTGGGATACGATTGACGATTGCATAGGGGTGTGTACATAAGTGTTGGGGTGTGTTGAGTAAAAGCTGGTTTTCACAAGCACAAGTATTCTTGGAAATGTTTGTGGTTGCGTGTGTGAGTGTGTTGAGAAAATGTTGGTTTTCAAAAGTTTGGAAAACATTAAATTAAGCATTGCATCTATTATTGTTGTTATATCTATATCTGTATGTATGCAAATAATCACTACATATTAACTATTCACCCAGTTTTCTATTGGGCCGTCGTGTTCATGTCTAATATTTTACATGCAGATGTGCAGCAATGGGCTTGATGAAGCCAAGGAGATTTGTTTGGATTTTGGCAATTTTTGTACACTTGTGGGCCTAAAGCGACAATTTGAACTAAATATATATTGTAAGGTCATAATGCAACGTACGTTCATTCTTGGGACTTATGTCTATGATAGGCAAAAACGGAACAATGATGTAATTGTTTTAGGTATTATGCTTGTTATATGGATTATACAGAGAAATGAACGAGATTTATATTTTTTATGCATGTGTAGATCAATTAGTGATTTGATTAGGCGTGAGAAGTATGGAAGTGCAGCCTTAAAGCCTATTTCATTAATGTAGTAACATTTTCAGACTTGTATGGTTGGTTGCTTGACCTTTAACCTTAAATGGACTCACTTGGACTAAGATGATTTTTACACTGAGCAGGTCCAGAGTCTCTCTTGGGATTTTGACAGAATAGGAAGCGCCCTCACCGTCGAGTGGTGACTTTGACAAACCCTTTCCCTTGTCCCAAATGGTCCCCTCTATGACGAGCAATCTTTCTCCAGATTCTTGGGTGTTGTTCAGTTTGTTCAAACTTCACGTTTGAGATTGGGTTTCCCTTGGTTGGTTGTTTGAGGTTGAATTTCCCTTGGTTGGTCGTGGTGAAGTCACCGTTGAGCATTCTTTAGTAACTGACATGTCATTGAAATTAATTAATCCATCCTTGGAGTCGTTCATTATTCTTCCACTCGTTCAGGGACCTAAATATTCAAGGCATGACATCTAGCCACATATGTAAACGTTGCCAAACAACCTTTTCTTTTTCTCCTTTTAGCAAGAAACTCTATTCCATTAGTAAAAAGATAAAGATAAAGAAATGAAGATGAATTTTCCCTCACACTGCAAGCAAGCTATTGAACATGATGACAGCACACCCACCGAAGAGTCCCACCACCTCTCCTCTTCAGTAACAAAATTACATGTCAAACTGCTCTCTAAATGGTTGCAAGGAATTTGCTTCTCAGCTAAACCACTCACCTCCTCGTTTAATGACCTCAGGAGTCAGGATTCAACTCGCCTCCATTTCAACCTCAACAAGCACATTTGTGATTTTATGCATCAAAATGGCAGTTTTACCAAAGAACCCAACACACTAATCTGACCCCCAAAAGAATTTTTACACCACCCTGGCCCCACAATCAAGATATTACAAACCAAATCAATACCTTCCTCGAGATTTTACGGTTCAAGTAGTTGGACCTGCCACCAATTTGTATAGTGGGGCAAGTCCTACAAGACAGGCAACGCTTAATTGGCACTTAAACCAGATCACTGAGCATTAGTAGTCAAAGCAATAACTATCCAAGGTTGTCAAATTCGAGATCCTACATTGGAACGTTTTGGGTTCTATTGGATCGGATCGTAAAACCGTAAGATCCTACTCATAACAATAAAAGTCCAAAAATTTTAGAAAATTCATGGAGAATAAGCTTTAATTATAAAAATAAATTAAAACTATCATGAAAAACAAGATGCATCCTATAAACATTCACAAATTAATCCATATTGAAGTAACATACAAGAAAATAGAATTGAAGTGTTAAACAAAATATTTACGATCCTACTCCCGATCCTACAATCCCGAATCTACAAACCCGAACGATCCCAAACGATCCTGCTCATAATACGATTCATGATACCATCTGGATCGAAATTGCAAAATTGAGTCGTAGGATCGTACGATCCTACAATCCGGATCGCGATTTTGACAACCATGTAACTATCCAAGTCACTTGAGGTGTCATTTTCTATACGGATATTTAAGCATCCTAGCATATAAATAACAATTACTGTGGCAAAATAGAACATGCAACTAATTGGAAATTACCTACTAGATTTTGAAAAGGCTATATAATTTAGAAAATGATAGTAAACCATGAAATCAGTAAACCAAAACAGGAAATAGAAAGGTGAACTAGACAGTATTCACAAAAAACAGAAACTTCATAAAGAACTTAAAGTGTCAGATTCATCTCAAACTTGTCAGAGTCGTAACTTCTACTTCATAGATATTGTATGGAACCATCACTGTTGGGTTTTCGATCAACAGTAGTGACTAGTGAGTGTAAATTAATGAAAAAGTATGCCAATGCACACACTCCTCATAACCACAAGTACAGACTCAGCAAAAGAAGCAATAATACAAAATGATATTATTTCAATCTCCATTACATAATTAGTTTAATATGAATAATCTATCACAATTTTTTTTCTTATTGGGATCAGTTATCATGAATCCAAATCCGTGCTTTTCCCTTGTTTAACACTATTTCCATTGGTTTGCATTTGACAGCTCAAGAAAATAGAGATGCAGCCTGCTCTTCATAAGCAAGAAACACAATATATAAAAGGTGTCGGTGAACATTGTTAACAACAAATTGTGCAACCATTACAAACAAGTGAACGCAGCATGCCACAAATCAGTTTTCACAATCGAGATGATTGCTCAAGATAAAATTAATTCATCCTGGTGCTAAAGAAGAAAAGCATTACTTAAGAGATTCCAGACCTGAAATTCAAAGAAGAAATTCCATTTCCACATTAGATGTATGTATTGTAACTATTGTTCAAGTTGAACAATTCAGGTCCTGCCAACCTTCATATGTTGCGCCGTTCAAAAAAAAAAACCTTCATATGTTGCACAGAAGGGCAACAGAAACATAGATTGGTGACACACTAATGACATGTACCACAACACACCACTTGGCCCCACACCTAGATACTTCCATACACAATTTGAACCCAGTATGAGCATTTTATAGTTATTGCAAGGGAAATACCATACAGAGAAACTGACCTGCATGGAGAAGTTAAATGTCATAAATTCTACAACAGGTTTCAGACCGTAGTAAGCAGCACCAACTCCGATCCCTGTAAAGCCAGCCTTCAAAATTCAATCAAGTCAAATGTCAACTTTTTCCAGTGAAAAGAAAGAAGCGCATATTTCAGTACTGTTCGAAAAGACTATAAAAAGACAAGTAAAGATAGAAAAACTACAAAGTTAACATAGTGCAACTAAAGAAGGCAAAACCTCTGTAATTGGAGTGTCAACAACCCTCTCAGGACCATACTTCTCCAAAAGCCCTTTGGAAATCTAATAAAAAAATTAAAATTTTGAATAATAACTTTTAGATAAAGAAATGCCAGCAGAACAACAAGAATGCAACAGATTGATTGTATGTCTTGCATAGTATTCCTAACCTTGTAAGCACCCTGATATTCACCAACCTGCAAATGCACAATAGAAACGTCAAGCATGATAAAAACACCCATACAAGGAACACATCAACAAGCCAGAAAATATGCTTCAAATCAAGCTTCCACAATACCTCTTCACCCATTATGAAAACTTTGGGATCCGCAGACATTTCTTCATCAAGTGCAGAATTCAAAGCATCTCGCACTGTCATCTGCATGCATTTGTCAGTTGCAACAACATTAGACCTGCATATATTAGACTAATGTAGAATGCATCTAATATGTATACCCATTCCAGCTCACTACAACAAAATAGCATCCTCCAAATAGGGGGGGGCGCGCACGCACACACACAGAGTACATGAGAACAAAGCCCTTAAACCATGATAATGCACAACTTTCATCAATCAATGTCTGAAATATTTTATAAAAGAACCTTCATAATTTTCAAAATATCAATATCCAGTTACAGCGAACCATGCCTCACCCACTACCATTAAAGAAGAGCAAGAGGATGAATGAGAAACAACTCACGTGTAAATTAGGTGAGACAAGAAAGCATGCTAAACTAACTGGTGAGGAAGTGACAAGTGATATCTTTTACATACACATACAATTTAAGAACTAAACCACGTTGGTGTTTGGTATTGCTGAAACTAGTAGCTTATAGATTGTAGCTTGTAGTAGAACTTGTGAGCGTTTTGTCACGGCCTGGGAATTCCCAAGCCAACCGTGCGGCACTTAGACACTCACAACTCACTCGTGATGCTAAGTAAGCCTAACTTTACAAAAACTCTAAAAGAAAGGGAGGAGGGCTAAGCACTTGAAGGAAACAAAGTGTATTGCTCTTGAGAGAATGGAGATTACAACACTTGCTTGGTGCCTTGACCAAATGAGGCCACCCCCTTTATATCGGCACCCAAGGATTCAACCAATGGCTAGGATTGAGCCATGTGTCCCCGATCTAACGGTTAGGAGTATTCTAGAACATTCCCACCTCCATACTAGGCTACTCTAGAATATTCTATACTATTTCATGTACATTTACAAGTGTAAGATAATCCTAGTCTTCTCTAGGTTTCTCTAGAATAATTCACATTCCTCCAGAACATTCTAGATACTTGAAGGTACTCCCATGTGCTAGATTCTTCTAGGACATTCCGAAGTCTTCTAAGAGCTTCCATTGTCATCTTGTAGCATTCCTTTTGCTTGAAACTTGGCGGTTTGTGACATTCTCCCCCACCTAATCCGGCGACGTTCTCGTCGCATCTTCTTCTATGAATTTATGTATTTGTTCTTGGAATAGCCATAAGGCATCTGCTGGTTCTCAGCTAGCTTCACTTTGTGGTAGTCCCTTCCATTTCTCCAAGTACTCCTTGCAAGGAGGAACTCCTCGTCTATGCACGAGTCGATCTACTATCATGTATTCTGCCTCCTTGTCATAGGAAGTCACTACTGTTGTAGGCGCCCTTGATGATTCTCCTCGGCTTGGATTCTCCAGGTCTGCATGATAAGGCTTCAAGTAGCTCATGTGGAAGACTGGATGAATTTTCAACTTTGGAGGTAGTTGAACTTGATATGATACTTTCCCCACCTTCTTTGTGATAGGGAAGGGGCCCTCGTACCTTCTTACCAACCCTTTGTGTACTTTTCTTAAGGACTTGAATTGTTGAGGAAGTAGCTTAACAAGCACTAATTCCCCAACTTGATATTCCACAGGCCACCTCTTTTTATCTGCCCATTTCTTCATCTTCTTGGCAGCCTTTAGCAAATTTGAAATTCGTAGGGCTTCATCCTGTGTAGTCTGTCACCACTGTATGAGGAGTAAGTGGTTGTTGTCCTGTAGCCAACTCAAATGGACTACGACTAGTAGCTTTGCTTCTCTGTAGATTATAGGAGAATTGAGCCACGTCTAGAAGTTTAGCCCAATCCCTTGGTTGGCACTCACAAAGTGCCTTAAGTATAATTCCAACAGAGCATTCACCCTTTCTGTCTGGCTGTTTGTTTGTGGGTGAAAACTAGTAGAGAAGTGTAGATCCGACCCCAACATTTTGAATAGCTCAGTCCAGAATCGTTCTGTGAATTGTGGGTCACGATCACTGATGATGGAGTGTGGTACTCTCTAATACTTTGCCACACTCTTCATAAATAGTCGAGCTGCTTCTTCTGCAGTGCAATCTTTCGGGGCCGCGATGAATGTGGCATACTTTGAGAATCTATCAACCACCACCATAATAGAACCATACCCTTGAGACTTTGGTAATGCTGAGATGAAATCCATGGTGACGCTTTCCCATGTTCTTTCAACAATAGGTAGTGGCTCTAATAATCCTCCAAGAGCTTGTTGTTCCACTTTGTCCTGCTGACATACAAGACAAGTCTTCACGTAGGCTTCTACATCGTCTCTCATCCTTGGCCAGTAATAAGCTGATTCCAATAAAGCCCTTGTGCATCTCTGACCTGAATGACCAGCCCACATGGTGTCATGGCAGTCTTTTATCAAGTTCTTCCAAAGATTTCACCACTTAGGAACGTAGAGTCTTTTCCCTTTGGTGTAGAGCAGACCATCCTCTACCCAAAAGTGCTTTGTTTTCCCATCATTTACCAAAGCAATCAAGTTCTTGGCAAGGGGGTCATGTAGTAGTCCCACTTTGAAGAGATTAGTGAGCTCACCTTGGGGTTTACTAGCCATTGATGCAAATTCTGCTTTTTGATTAAGTGCGTCAGCCATAAGGTTTACCTTCCCAAGCTTGTACTCCAAGACGTAATCGAACTCTACTAGGAAGTCTTGCCATCTAGCTTATTTGGGACTTAGCTTCTTTTGTGACTGAAAGTAGCTAGTAGCAACATTGTCCGTCTTTACCACGAACTTGGATCCCAATAAGTAATGTCTCCATGTGCGCAAGCAGTGGATGATGGCCGTCATTTCTTTCTCTTGTACTGTGTGTCGCCTCTCGGCGTCGTTAAGCTTGCGGCTTTCATATGCAATAGGGTGTTCTTCCAGCATTAGCACTCCCCCGATGACAAAGTCAGAAGCATCTGTATGTACCTCATATGGCTTGGTGTGGTCGGGTAGTCCAAGGACTGGCTCCTCGGTCACTGCCTTTGTCAAGTACTCAAAGGCATCCTGGCATTTCTTTTACCATTCCCATGTCTTGTTCTTCTTCAACAAGTCTATGAGGGGAGCTGCTCGAGCTGCGTAACCTTTGATGAACCGCAGATAATAATTGACCAAGCCAAGGAAAGATCGTAACTCATTCACCTTAGTAGGAGGGTCCCATTCTTGGATTGCTTTCACCTTGTCTTCGTCCATCATTAGCATCCCATCTTTGATCTTGTGTCCCAAGAACATGACTTCAGTCATGGCAAAGGAGCACTTCTCCTTCTTGACGTAGAGCTCATTTTCTCTTAGCACCTTGAACGTTGTTCGTAGATGATCCACATGGTCTTCTAGAGTGTTACTATATATTACTATATCGTCCAGGTATACCACTACGAATCGATCTAAGTAAGGATGAAAAATCTTATTCATCAAAGTGCAGAAAGTGGCTGGGGCGTTGGTGAAACCAAATGGCATAACTAAGAATTTAAAAGAGCCATAGCAAGTAATTCATGCAGTTTTAGGCTCATCCCCAGCTGCTATCCTTACTTGATAGCACCCAAACCTTAAGTCTAGCGTAGTGAAGTATTGGGCTCTACCAAGCTGATCAAATAAGTCAGCAATCAAAGGAATATGATACTTATTCTTAATTGTTACCTTGTTAAGCGCCCGATAGTCAATGCAAAGACGAAGTGACCCATCTTTCTTCTTTTGGAATAGCACTGGAGCACCGTAGGGGTCCTTGGAGGGCTGAATGTAGCCAGTATCAAGTAAATCCTTCAATTGCCTCCTTAACTCTTCTAACTCAGGTAGTGCCATCCTGCAAGGGGCTTTAGCAGATGATATTGCCTCGGGCTCTAGCTCAATCTTGTGATCCACCTCTCTCCTAAGTGGTTTCTTAGAAAGTTCGAACAGCATAACGTCCTTATACTCAGCCAGGACATCTAGTATTTCGGAGGGTAGGTGACATCTGCTTTCTCTTCTGCTAAGGCGGTTATGTATGTCACCTCACCCTTCTTATACCCTTTTGCTACCTGCATGGCTGAGAGAAGTGGTGTCTTGAATTCTCCTTTAGATGTTGCTTGTACCACGCAAGGGGTGTATTCCTCTAAGATGGCCATCGATCGTAGGAATGGTAGTGGTACTGCCTTGACTTTGCTCAAGAAATTCATGCCAATCACCACTTGGAAGTCATCCATAGGAGCCACCGTGAGGTCGATCCTCCCGTTTCATGAGCCAATGCGTATGTCTACTCCCCGTGCCACACCATGCAGGGGTTTTGCTTCAAAGTTGGTAGCCTCAAGCCACCCTGACTCTTTAGTTGTCTTGAGTTCCAACCTCTTTGCCTCATCAATTGAGACAAAATTATGGGTTACCCCCAGTGTCCACCATGGCTTGAGTGGGCTTCCCATTGAGGCATACTTCCACGTACATCAAACCCTTGTCTCCTTAGGTCTTCGTAGTTGGCTTCGACTTGATGGCATTCAGGAGTTGTAGAGATCTCATATGGATGTCTTCTTTCTCTCGCTCCTCTATTATGGCATTGAGAGCTTGTCTTTTAGGGCATTCCCTTGCCCAGTGAGGACCATCACATAGAAAACAGTTGGTTTTGGGCTTGAACTTATCCTGCTTATCTTTGCCCTTGTTTTCTTTACCCGTAGGGGGTTTACAAGTCCCTACTTTTTTATAAGGGCGACCATTCTTCTTGTCTCCCCCACCTTTGTTGTGATTACCCATAGATGTTTTGGTCTTGTCAGACCTCTTATATTCAACCAGTGATTCGGCCACCACCATAGCTGTTGCAAGATCCTGCACCCCGCGACGACGTAGTTCTTGCTCCCCCCATGGTTGTAAGTTATCCAAGAAGTTGAATAATAATTCCTCATTGGTCATATTTAGGATTTAGAAAATTCTTTCACATTATCCCGAATAGACGTAGTATGTTTTAACTTTTTTATATTCTTTCGTGCTTGATAGGCAACATCTTCGGGGTAAAATTGTTTCTTCAATTCTTTCTTAAAGTCTTCCCAAGTGTCTATGGTGTACGTACCTTTCTCGATGTCAACATATCGCCTCCACCACCATAGAGTCGCTGTGTTGGTGAGGTAAAGGATTGCGGTCCGCACTTTAGCACCTTCGTCCACTAGGGCCATCACCTCGAAGTACCTTTCCATGTGCCATAGGTAGTCTACCTCATTGGCGTCCCTTTTCCCATCATAGGGCTTTGGCTTTGGTATGTCCACCTTTGGAGTTGTCGATGAGGACACAGCTCCCCCGGCTATATCCTTCTTGCACATTACGCAATCTTGGTGCACCTCCTCCAAGCAAGCTTCAAAGCTAGTGAGCATTGTCATTACCTTTGTTTGGAAGTCTTCATTCCCCAGTTGAACATCGTGTGCCACGGAGTTGACAGTCGCAAGCATGCCGTCTTTGAGGTCCTTGATCTCCCCCTTAAGATCCTCTACCTCTTGTTGCAAGCTTTGCTCCAAGACGTCAAGTCGATCCCCCGAGTCAGCCACGACAAGCTCCACCTTGGCAAGTCGTGCATCTATGGTTGCAACTGCGTCTCGGGACTTGTCCTTCCTTCCCTTAGGATTGGCATCCGTTCCACGGGTTTGCTCGATTGCCACGTCGTCCACACCGAATGACATTGTGCCTCCTCCTTTGTTAGTAGTGTAGCCTTTGTCGCCTACTCTGATACCATGTGTCACGACCTTGGGATTCCCAAGCTAACCGTGCGGCACTTAGACACTCACAACTCACTCGTGATACTAAGTAAGCCTAACTTTACAAGAACTCTGAAAGAAAGAGAGGAGGGCTAAGCACTTGAAGGAAACAAAGTGTATTGCTCTTTGAGAGAATGGAGATTACAA
>JAULJZ010036035.1:0-14803 GCA_032270985.1 Heliamphora pulchella
ATATATATATATATATATATTACATGAATGATATATATCTGTTTTATTTATTCTTGTTAATTTTAATTAATTCAAAAAATTCAGTTTTAATTAATTTTTTGTAAAAGAAAAATAAAATAAAATTTTGTTTAATTAAGAGGTTTTAATTAAAAAAATATTTCATATTTTATTTTTTACAAAATAACACGTTTAAGATGATTTTTAATAAATCAGATATCTTGAAAAAACGTAAGAATTAATTCTGAATTTTCGATTAATTAGATGGAAAAATGTTTAATTTTAATAAATTATTATTTTTGAAAAATGTGTAATGTAAAAAAATAAAATATTTGAATGCCTTTATTCCATACCTTAGTTGCAAAGTAAAGAAAAAACTGTGCATTCATCGGTAGTTTTATTTGTTATACATTGAAACACGAAAAGATATTTTGGAATCTTTCAGATCGTATAGTTTTTGAAATTAATAAATTTATTTTAATTATACATATTTTTATAACCTTCAAAAATATTTTTAAAAATTAAGTGGGAGAAAACATTTATTTACAGATAAATTTTGCTGTCTCCATCACCAGTTCGTAGGTAATGTAATTAATTCTGCGTGTTGGCAGTAAGGCTTTCATCCCCATCATACAAAATTAATTGCGGTATCTCCGATATGAACCTCACTTAGGGCTAATTCTAAGTAATTGTTAGTATAGATCACTTCTCCATCTAAAGGGTTCATTGCGAAATAATTGATTCGAGAATAGGTGGTAGTTAACACTTAGTTGTAAATAATAGTGTAGAGACCTAGCATGTTTATTATTATTTATTAATTAATTTTAATAATGTACTTAAGTTCACAGAAATGGTATCTGATGATTAATGGTGCATGTTGTATGTTATTGGCACGAGAGAAGACCCGAGATATTAAATTATTTAATGACACCCGAAAATTTTGATTAAATGATTTGAATTCAATTTAAATTAAATTAGATAAATTAAATAAGATGGGTTTTTGTAATTAAGAATATATTATGTGTACAAAAAAAAATAATAATAGTAGTAGAATATTCTAGAAGATTTGAGAAAAAAAAAGGTAATAAATAACAGCTCAGCTCAGCCGAAACTGAGAAACAGAGAGAATCGAGAGGGAAAGACCAGGCGCGCGTGACGCGCGACCTACTTCCACAGTGTCACCATCACCCCCACAGCGCTCCCAACGCCGCTTTTCCCACCCTTCCCCACCGGCGACCACACTCCGGCCATCCCTAGTCAATGTCGCCAGCATATTCATCTTCAAATTCTTCTTCTCTTCTTCTGGTTTTATCCGCCGTCTATGGCATACTCGAAAACGTGGATGCAAGACTCAATCCAAAAATTTCTCGGTTCGATCATGAAATTGGAACCTTTAAAGTGAGATTCAAGCTACATGCTAGGAGAGCTTTGAGCTCGAACCACCTAGGAGTCGGACGTGCGTTGGGCCAAAGAAGCTAGGGTTTTGAAGTTTTAGGTCTTCTGGCAATTTTAGCTTTCATGTGGCAGGATATTGACTATTCTTGATGGATTGCTAATGATATGAGTTGATTTCTATGTTAATACCTTGAAAACATACAATCTGAGAGGTTTTACCAAAACCCTAGTTAGATTTGTGATGTGTATGATTGAATTCCATGAATTGATTGAATATGGAGATAACATTAGGGGCAATTAATGAGTTAATTAACCTTAGTAACTTACTAATTTGTGAGAATGAGTTAGAATGTTGGTTTAACTTAAATATTCGGAAACTTTGTACGTGTAATACGTGATTTAGTTAGAATAGGTATGTGGCAAAGTGAAGATATGATGAAATTAGGACATATAATAAGTTGCTTGGGCAATGTAACTTAGAGATTTGGGAAGTTGGAGTTAATATTATGGTTTGATCTAAAGATTGGATAAAATTTGATAAAACCTATGTTAAGTAATTAGATGATATCAATTTCACGGAGAATCTACAAAATTTAGGGGTTTGCGTCTTTCTTATTGGATATATTTACGCATCGATGGTTCAACAATGAAATTGGATAAATTGAATGATTAGTTGGATGATAAAAAGATTTTAACTTAAATCTTGAGAGGTTAAATTGTGAAACTTGGAATGTTGATCAAGAATTTAGTTAATTTATGACTTGTTAGTTTTGGTTTTGTTTAATCGTTAATTTGAAATTAATTCAAAAAATATATATATGATAAGATAAATAAATTCCTCGAGGGAGATTTGGAGTTTAGTCAAAATTCTTGGATGTAGAATTTAATTTGTGAGATGCAAAATCATAAAATTGGAGTTAAATACTATATTAACTTAATTGACAATGGATAAAAGTGGTGGAATGTTGGAAGACAAAATTTGGAATAATTAATGGGTGGTTTAATTTAGAAAATCAAAAATTTTCTATGCCTAAATCCTAGTTTGGATGGCGGTATAAGAAAATTAAATTAAACGTTGATATTAGAACCCTTAAATATTTACTTATGCCTTTGAACTTGATAAATTAAAGATTGAAAACTAAATGGATGATTTGAACTCAACTTTGGGAAAACTTTGTGTGTATATCCTAGTTTAGGTTGTGGTGAAGCTTAAATTTTCATGGACATTGAATTTATAACACTGATTTAATTTATTGGGTCTACAACATCCAATGATAAATTTGTAGGTGAGAAGGTGATGAGCATGGAAAGTAAAAACTCAGAGTATAAGTTTGTAATCTAGGTTAAAGGAGTGTCGTACACTAGAAGTGATGATCCACTTATTTGGTTTAACTCACAAGTTAACTTAGATGAGTAAGAGAGTTTAATCTCAAGTCTTGATTACGGAACTTATGGTTTGAGATTACTATGGTGAGTTGAGAAACTTTGATACAAGAATCTTGATACAAGAATCCAAGGTTCTGTTGTGATAACATGTGGTTCCATCCTAATTAAATTAAAGAATAGGCTTGAATCTTTGCTTATATATATATTGCAATTAATTTGAGAATTATTGAACAAATAATTGAAGTCAGTTCACGAGTAAATTAACTTAAGGTGGGGAATTTATATCATAACTTAGACTGATGAGGGGTGATATATTATGAGTAAATGATAACCACTACGAATATGTTATAGTGTGCCAAACATATATGCAGTTGTGCGATGGATCTAACGGTGATGAACTATTGTGGGTTTGTGAATAAGTTTAATGAGACACATTCATGGTAATAATTGGATGCTTAGTTTGAGCTAATGAAACTTGTTGAATGGACTTAGTTTCTTGAAATTAGATCAAGGGGTGGAGTTATAAATATATAAATGACATGGTTATGCATGATTCATTGAATATTGGTAGACCTTTATGATTTGTTAGTCCGGAGTTGATGAATTGAATTGATACTCTAAATTGAAAGACATCGAAAAATTTATGACATTTTTAATTTTACCAATCAAAGTGTGGGGTTAATTAGCTATTATTATCAATGATGGGTAACGGCGGAAGTTATAATAAAGGTGGTAATAAAGTAAAGGTGAATTAGAAATAAATGGTTGGTATGCAAATTTGAAACATGATATGAGATTTATACTAGCTAAATAAAGAAATGTGACAAACACGATGGTTAGTAAATTTTGAGTTTATACACTAGTGTGAAACATGATTTCAGATATGAGATATTTGAATGGCATGACTTGCTAGATGGAAATTTGAACGTTAATTTCATGGTTTACCTACTTAAATGGTGTACTAAATTGGTTTGATTCATTGACATTGATTCTTTTCTTGTTAACTTGAAATGGTGGACAAAATTCAAAGGTTAAATGTGAAATTGAGAACTTGATTTGAAGTCAATAAACGGTATGGCTATATAAAATGATACTTGTTAACGGTATAATGATCTATGTTTGGGAATTGTGTTGAGAAGAGGAATCGATTTTGGGTTGGAATTTCAGATTTTTGAAATGATAGTATGAATGGAAAATGAACCGTATGGTTCATGTGAATTAAGTTGGGCTTGCACAGCTCCACGGTGAAAGACCGAAAACTTGCGCAAGATGGGAGCCACATGTCCACAGGTTAGCCCCCGAAATGTGGTGGTTGTGCCACAATGAGTTATAGAGTGACCCATTCCACAATGGCTTCGCGTAGCCTATTGAAGGCGAATGGGGCGATGTTTCTATAAACTATGTCCGACATCGGTTCATTAGGTGTGATACGATTTTGTGAAAACCAGGTAACGAGTTAGAAATGTGGATAATGTGAAAAAGGGAAATGAATTAAAATGGGATCAACTTGTGTGCGTGGGTGTATGTGTGTGACAGGAAATTATATGATGAAACTTGCACATTTAGCTTGGATACATCCACCACACCTCATATATCATGCATCATATCATTTTTAATCTTTGTCCTACGAGCTTCGGCTCATATACGTTGTTTAACATTTTTTTCATGTTTGAACGATCAAGGAAAGCATTGAAATATAATGTGATTGGAAGCAGGAGACATAAATACTTGTCTTGAATTTATAAATTTTCTTAATCTCCTTGTATGAAAGAAATATAGGGTATGATGAAAGTGTTTTGGATGAATGTAACTATTATATATATTGAATGACAGTCATGCACAGTTTAAGTTTGTGTGGTTTAATTTCTTTTAGAAATTGGTATAACAGTTATGAGATTAAGAATGAATGGTTAGTTAACAGTTGTGATTGCCTTTGAGAATTGAGATCTAGGCGGTGCCTGCATATAAATTGTATTTGAGTTTGACAGGAAAATTTGGGATAGTTCGAAAAATAGAGAAGATTCTGCTGAAATCTTTTTTGAATTATACTTAGAATATTTTTTGAAGTTTTGAAAGGAATTTCTTTTAAACCAAATTAAATCCAAGTGTTTTCTTTAAAGAAAGTTCTAACCACAAAATTTGGTTTTTTTTATATATAAAAAGGAGTCCCCTCGGTTATTCTGTAAAATTGAATTATCAAGTGAGGTTCACATGCCTTGGATCTAGGGCGTGACAAATAGCATCCTCGCCATCTGAGTCGTTGCTATTATTTACTAAACTGAAACTATGTCAGCTATTTAATTTTACTTGGCATGGTCTGTTGCCTAGATTGTAAAATTAATAGGAATTTGCCTATCTGAACAAATGATAGATAGTAGACGTCCTCCCATCGAGACATGCTATTCACAGAGTACCAGATTGCTGGTGAATTTTTTCTAAAATAGTAGAGGGAACTAATTTTAAAATAAATTCAATGTTTTGCTCGTTATAATTAACGGTTATTTTAATTATGTGATTCTCAAGATTAAAATGACTTTCAATCTACTCGCGACCATACTCAAATTAAATAAACTAACGGAGCCAAATAATGTAGATTAGAAAAGGAACTTGGATATTGTCTTAACTGCAGAGGACTATAAGTTCTACCAGCACCTGATGAGGGGACAATCGAATAGGAAACTAGGGCTTATCAAAAGTGACAGAAAGCTGATCAGATGGCTCGCTGTTACATCTTGGCTTCTATATCAAATGTATTACAACATCAGCATCAGTCTATGTCCAGTGCCTATGACATTATTATGAACCTCAAAGAAATATTTGGGAATCAAAATCGTGCTGCTAGGCAGGCTAGGCAGGTGGCCATGAAATCTCTTATGAATATAAGTATAGCCGAAGGCACCCCAATTAGGGATCATATTCTGAAGATAATCAGCCATCTGAATAAACTGAAGATTCTAAGAGATGAGATTAACAGAAAAACCTAGGTCGATATCATACTCCAGTCACTACCGGATAGCTTTAAGCAGTTCTATCTGAATTATTCCATGAATTAGCTCAGCTTTTCATTGGCAGAGCTTTTTAAAAAACTTTAAGCAGTCGAGGGTGTTCTTAAGAAGCCAAGTACTGTGCATGTGGTTGAAAAAAGTTTTTTAAGTAAGCCGAAAGGCAAGAAGAAGAAAAATGTTCAAAAAGAGGGAGGCATAGGTCCAAAAGTAGCTAAGGGGCCAAAAGATGGTGTGAAGAAGCCGTGAGGCAAGTGCTACCACTTTATGTAATGACCCTGCTCGGACCCTAATATTAGTGATGGATAGCCCTCGAGGACATTGAATACGGAAAAGGTTCAAAACTCTAACTCGAACCGAAAACCCTAAGTTCGGTCCGAAAACCCTAAAAAGGTCCAAAACACAAACAATGAAACCTTAGCACCCGAAGAGTCTCCTAACATTCTAACTTAAGTAAATATCATGAAAAAATAAATTAAAAATAAAAAATCCACATAAATAGAGTAAAATGACCGTTTTACCCCTAGTACAGCAAAAAGTCTTAGAAACCTAAATTTTGACATATGGATACCCTAAACCAAGAATTTAAGTACAATTAAGTAGCAAAGGACAAAATAACATCAAAAATGCCAAAAATACCCATTAGTGGCCGACGACCTTGGGAAATGTGCCAAAAAGTGAATTTTTGCTTTCTTTTAGTTTAAAATGATGAGAAAGGTATTAAATTAAGCATTATGATGATCCAATACTTGTTGAACAAGTAATATACACAATAATATAGTGTATAGGTCAAAAAAATGCAAACAAATTATTATTGAAGTTCATACACAACAAAATAAGTCAAAAAGTCATATATTCTCAAAACAACATAATTTGATTTAAAAGACTACATTTATTTAATCAATTATTATGAAAACTATGTTAATACATGGAAATACTATATTGTTCACAAAAATATTAAAATAATAAGTCTCAGTAGAAAAAAACACCAAAAAGATACATCAAATTAACTTTTAATGCATTTTCTTGCACAATAAGGGCACGCAAACTAAGAAAAATCCCTTAATTAATGGGGGATCAGATTTTTGTCCCCCAAACTGAACCCTAGCTACATTTAGCTTCCGCATATCTGAATTTTATCCCTCAAGAGTTAAATCAACTTCAAGTCACATTAATTAAAGTGAAGAAAAAGGAGGCTTTTTGGTACTTTTTGTCTCCCATGTGTTCCCTAGCCTTGCCTAAATAAAGAGAGCCAAACAACCTCTTCTCTAAATGTCATCTATTTCCAAGAGAGGGGGAGGAACCAGAAACACTTTGATCTCGAGGGCTTGGGAGAGTTTGAGGAAGAAGAAGGAAGAAAAAGGAGGAAACCGGGAAGATTTTCGAAAGCTAAGTCCAAATCCATCCTCCACCATCCCTTGAGCCCTTAAACAAGTAAGTAAAACCTCTAAATCTTATATCTAATATCCCTCAAAATATCCCCCAACACACCCCTTTAAACACTTCAAAAATCAAAAACCGAAATCAAAATCGAAAAGGCGTCGTAGTTGGAATTTAGAGGCTGTTATGTTTGTGAATGATATGAGATGTTATTGTGTGTTGTTATATTTGAGTTTGATGACATATAAATGTGCTGGAGCCTTGATATTAAAGTTTAAAACACATGCATGCAAAGAAATGGAACAAAAACTTGACATGACATAAGTAGAAGACTTGAACCCTAAGAGGCTTAATTTTTGAGAACTTTGATGTTTCTGCTCTGAGATTTGAAATGCCATAACTCAATGTAGAAAATTGATCTAAGAATGATTTTTATCTCCAGAGTTATATTGTTATGTTATCTTTCATCCAAAGTTGGTTTCAACTAATTTTCATAACTAGAACTCAAGATATTGTAATTGTACCAAAGTGTGTCATGTTTTGACCAGTCAATACTACCGACTTAGAAACCCTATTTTAAACTGAGCTCCGAACTTTCATAAAAATATGAAATTTGTAGATAACATGTATATCTATCAACCCACCAAAAAGGAGAACAAAATATTGAAATTGGACAGGTCAAAACCCCTTTTAAAGTCTCTATTGAATTTCAGCACCCAAGGATCATTCTGTCACATATTGTTATATAGCCCAAAACACCTATATTTAGTGACCTATTGCAAAAGTGGTCTACATGAATATTGTAGATGACATATGGAAGTACTTTTTTCCCAAACATCAGACCATAAATCCTCGGGATGATAGCCCAAAACCATTTTAAACCCTCTGTCCAAAACCAGATCTGCTGAGTTTTGGCGGCTAACAGAACCTACTTTTTAAAATGGCCAAACAGTCTAACTTGTTTCAAACAACTACCCTTAGTTCTAAACATGAAACTTGTAGGAGACATGTTAAACTAGGACATAATAAAAAAATGGGCTCATTTGGACTTCATTTGATACCTTAAAATCGAGAGCAACAGAAGCATGTGTTTGGTAAAATCTTGAAGTAGGTGCTAAACTATTTTTTCTTAGGATAAAATGTTCACCCATTTTCCATAGGATTTGGCCTTGGTATGAAACATGAGAATTGTAGGAAATATTTTTATCTAAATGGTGTATAAAAATCATAACTTAATTCCAAGTCTAGATACCCTAAAATTTTGTCGCCCCTTTTAATTTAATACTTGGTTTTAGCCTTAAAAGTTTCTAAATATGATTCGAGCACCCTTTGCTATGAGACTTGAGTTTTTGTATGATTACTTACTTGAATTAGTTGATTAGTGTTTCAAGTAAATGTATGGTGATTTAGAACCCATGTTGTTATATTGAATCATATCTTCAGAATTGTACCTTATGCTTTGAAAATTGTACCATGAGCACTACCATGATACTTGATGCCACGCTATAAATTGTTGCATATGAGATCAATGGTACACATTATGAGCATTGTCATTTGCATCCTGGATTGTTGGAGTCCATTTGTGCAAATCGCTGTTGGGTTGGACTGTGTTGAGATTGTTATTCTTGATTCTAAGTCTAGGGCGTACCTGGTTGCCATTTTCAAAAATGTTTTGGTTTATACACCCTGGGTGCGTCCCCGGTGTTGGAAATGATTTTGGTTTATACACCCTGAGTGCATCCCCGGTGTTACAGATTTGGTTTATACACCCTGGGTGCATCCCTGGTGTTTGAAATGGTTTATGGATATTGTTGGATACCATGGGTTGGTCGCTAGCATTCTGATTTCAGTAGCTTGGACTTTTGGATTGACACCGGTCAAGGCATCATGGGTCTTAAGGTGGGATCGGTTGGCCCAAATAAGGGTAGCTAATAACTGGGTGGCCCACTCTCACGCCGTTGCCATTGAGTAAAACAGCTGTGGCATGAAGCCAGGCAACGTGGTTACTATTCGCAACAAGGTACGATGATGGCTTTGATGATCAAATACTTGTGAAAGTCTACTCTGGTGATTCCCGGTGTGGAATTCCTGTTATAATCTGTGTGTATGCTGGGTTGGGCATCTGCATTTCATTCACGGCATCTCTTATGCGCATGTTTATTTACTTACCTACTACCCTGTTATAAATTTGTCTGTCTCCTTGACTATAAACTATACTGGGTGTTATATGGCTTATGTTGAGGTAAATTTTGTGCTGTGATATTAGTTAGAAGGTTAGAGTATTTTGCTTCTGGGCATTGGCTCATGGCATTCGTGCCACAGGTGAGGAGGAGATCTTCGAGGAAGCCATTTTCGAGGAAAAGAAGAGTTGGAAGAATTAGGTGAATTCCAAGAGCACATGGATCTTGCTGATGCATTCTGAGGAATCAAGATTCCTACTTTTGTTCTTATATACAGTTTTTCCTGCGCTTAGCAATTTTTGAATTTTTCTTAGTAAAACTGTAATAGCTATGTAATTGTGGATGGTTCAGACTCGTTTATGATGTCTTAACTATCGTATGTAAATATGAATGTATGGCTTGTTTATCCCTATGTTTATATTTATGTAAGTCCCGACGTGCCCGGAGGACGGGGCGTCACAGTTGGTATCAGAGCTTAGATTTAGTGAACCTTCGGGCCTTAGATTACGGGAGACCACGAGTTCTGTGGCGTAGATTCTCTGTAGAAGTCTATATTACTAATTTATCACTTATAAATTTTACAATTTAAAACCTTTACCTTAAATTTTCCTTTCCTTTAGGATGGCAGCCAACGCTAAACCAGTAGGAGAGCCATGGCAGGCGGAGGACCCCGAGGATTCAAATCCAGAAGAGGACCTAGTAAAGGTGCCTGTGGAGGAATAAGAACCGATTGAAGCTGTCCCTTTAGCATGGTTTTTCCCGGGAGTGTGGTAGGGTAATGAAGAAAAAGAGGTCGAAGAAGCCGAGGAAGGCGAGGATGAAGCCAATTACGATGCGAACAGTGAAGACGAAGATGAGAATGAGGACGAGGACGAAGAAGAAGGAGCCATTGCTTTCCAATACAACAAGCTTGAAGCACCTGCACCTGAATCTGATAAGGATGAGACCGTTGATGCTGCTATATACTTTGGTCCTCAAGACAACCAAGGGTATCGCGTGGGAGAAAGGGTATATACCAAAATTTATCCGGATAAGATATGCTTGTGGAGGAAACTAGAGACCTTTCCCTATTTTGTAGGGCCTGTACGAGTGCTCGAGAGATATAGCAAGATGCTCTACCATTTAGATTTTCCCCAGGATTTAAGGCCCGACTAGAAGACATGCTGACCGCAAAATGGATGCAGCGCTACCGAAGGACGAAAGAGGAATTATCAATCCACTTGACCCAGCCATCGACTTTGCAACTCGGAGATATATCAGGAGGTCCTGACAGAAATAACAAACAAGATGAGGATGGGACTAACCAATGCTTGGCACGTCGAGGTGCTATGGCGCAGCTTTAACATATATGACGCAACGTGGGAATGCCAGGTGATTGTCCGACATTTCCACCTGCATCTCTTTGCTTAAGCCTTAGTGTGTAGGCTTGGTATTTTCTCTTTTGTTTAAGTGTTGTAGTTGGTTGTGTGTTGTATGCATATTTTACGAACTACTTGAAAAATCTTGTAGCAGTTATGAGTTGAAATGAAATGAAAACGTTACAGTTAATTCTCTACATGTAATTTTCTAACCCTACATTAACTCCACAAGATCCCAAAACACGAGAAATAATCAAGAACAGAAATAATCTGTAAGACCATAACTCTCTTTTTTTTTTAGGATTGCTGGTAGACGACCAAATCACCGACAAGCTAACGGACCCATAGACAACGAAGTGCCAGGATTAGCCCAAGATTTACGAGAACTAGCCGCTAGCATCAACCGTCCTTTCATACGTGACCAAGCATGGTTCTTATCTGAGATGGGTAGACAGCGAGCCCCGATGTTTAGAGGAAGAACAGAACTTAGGAAGGTAGAAGAGTGGCTGCGGACAGTTAAGAAGTTGTTTAATTCTATAGGATTTCTGGACGAATTAGACCGCGTAGCCTTGGCGGCACACCTACTAAAAGGAGAAGTAGATCATTGGTGGTCTTTAGTCAACAACATGCAGGACGTAGCAGCCTTAGCGTTGGACCAGTTTGAGGGTTTGTTCTTGGAAAAGTATTTCCCAGCCCTCTTTCATCAGGCACAAGTTCGTGAGTTCTTAGATCTTAAACAAGGCTCGATGAAAGTAATGCAGTACGTGAATCATTTCGAGGAGTTAAGTCGCTTTGCCTCAACCCTAGTACCTGATGAGGAATCTAAGGCACGAAAGATTGAGTACGGCCTTGAGCCATCTATTTGAACCAGGGTAATTTGTTTGCAGCTCCCAACATACACTCAAGTAGTTCGAGCTGCTTTGCTCATCGAGATCGATCTGGCCGACTCAAGGAAGATTTGGAACCAAAAGAAAGAAAGTACCAGCTCTAGAGGGCCTGTGAGGAGCAACAAAGTGTTTATTCCTAAGAAGCCATACAACCAGGAGTACAGACAAGGGAAACCAAGAAATCCCTCTGCAACATCTGTGATATGCTTCAAATGTCGACAACCAGGACATAAGAAGACGGACTGCCCACGACTGAAATAGTGGAATCAGACTAACCAACCCCAGAACCAACTGCCAAGAAACCCACAACCTGTTCAAGTTGTTAGGCCAGCAGTTAACCCACCGAATGGAAGAGGAAGGCCACCACACAATGGAAATCAGAAACCCTAGGGAGGTTCAAATAATGGGATAAGGAACGGGAACAATAGGAACAACAATAGGAACCGGCCTATAAGAGGACGCATCTTTGCCCTGCAAGAAGAAGAGGTGGAGGAAGACACTCAGTCATACAAGGTATGTTCGTGTTGTTTTATACCTTAGTGAAAGTGTTGTTTAATTCTAGAGCATCCCATTCCTTTTTATCTTTAGCTTACATGAAATCTTTGTTCTTGGAACCTGCGGCCCTAGACCAAACCCTAAGTGTTATCACACCCTTAGGAAGTCTAACACGAGTAGATTCCGTTTGTAGGGCGTGTACGTTGCGAGTAACTGACACCCTTATGACTTGCGACTTACGAGTGATGAACTTTAATGTGTACGACGTGATTTTGGGAATGAATTGGCTCTCTGGACATCGCACTATCGTGGATTGCTGACAGAAGAAAATATGGGCATAAGTAGAGGATGGCACTACCATGCGAATTCAAGGAGAACGATGCGAAGACTTAACCCCGAGTAGTGCGAAAGAGCGAGAATTGAATAACTTTATAGGAAGATTAACATGTCTGCTTGCTAGTGCAAACATCTCACCAACCCCCGAGTTATCAAGAGTCGTGTGTGAATATGAAGATGTATTACTGGAAGAACTACCTGAATTACCCCTACACCGTGAGGTTGAGTTTTCAATAGAGCTCTAACTTGGAACTGCACCGATTTCGATCGCAGCACACCAGATGGCTCCTGCCGAGATAAGAGAATTAAAGGACAAACTTCAAGAATTACTCAGTAAGGATTTTATTCATCCAAGTACATCATCGTGGGGAGTACCAACATTATTTACCAAGAAGAAGGATGAAACCTTATGTCTTTGCATCGACTACCATCAGTTGAATAAAGTAACGATAAAAAATTGATACCCTTTACCTTGCATAGATGATCTCTTCGAGCAGTTTCGAGGATCAGCCTGTTTCTCAAAGATTGATCTACGCTCTGGATACCACCAACTCCGAGTTAAAGAGGAAGATATTTCAAAGACAGCCTTTAGAACGTGATATGGACACTATGAGTTTGTGGTGATGCCTTTTGGATTGACGAATGCACCAGGAGTTTTCATGAGTTTAATGAACAGACTTTTTCATCCCTACCTCGATCAGTTTGTAGTGGTTTTTATTGATTACATCTTGGTATATTCAAGGACTGAGGAAGAACATGAGCAGCATTTAAGAATTATTTTACAAAAACTAAGGGACTCACAACTCTATGCAAAGGCAAGTAAGTGCGAATTTTGGTTAGATGAAGTGAAGTTTTTAGAACACGTGGTTTCTAAAGAAGGGATAGCTGTGGATCTAGCCAAATTGGAAGCCGTTTTGGATTGGAAGCCACCCGAGAATGTCTTTGAAATTTGTAGTTTCCTAGGATTAGCTGGATATTATCGAAGGTTTATCCAAGATTTCTCTAAATTGGCGCAACCAATGACAAGATTAACACAGAAGGGAGTAAAGTTTGAATGGAATGATAATTGTGAGACGGCTTTTCAGGAGCTTAAGAAAAGATTGACTAGCACTCCTATCCTAATCATACATGAAAGAGAGGTTAGATATACAGTGTATTGCGATGCGTCTACGGAAGGTTTAGGATGCGTGCTGATGCAAAATTGTAAGGTAGTAGCATATGGGTCAAGACAGTTGAAACCTCACGAGCAGAACTATCCTACTGATGACCTGGAGCTTGTAGCCATGGTTTTTGCACTAAAGTTATGGAGGCACTATCTTTACGGGGAACAGTTCAAACTATTCTCGAATCATAAAAGTCTGAAGTACCTATTCACCTAGAAGGACTTCAACATGAGACAACGCCAATGGATGGAATACCTGGATGACTATCAGTTCACTTTAGACTATCACCCGGGTAAAGCGAATGTAGTGGCTGACGCCCTTAGTGGGAGGATAAAGAGTACGGTGGCTGGAATAGCAGTAAGGGAATAGAATATGATGGGAGCACTCAACGAATATCGACTCCAACCGTTAGATTCGGGAGATGGGAACTATTTTTGTCTAACCGTGGCAACGAAAAATCTTCATCAGCAAATCGTGAATGCCCAAAAGTATGACTAAGAGTCTGAATTTATTCAGAGGCATCTTATCACAGAGGAATCGAAACCAGGTTGGGTAGTCAATAAACATGGACATCTGGCATACCTAGGTAGGCTTTTCGTACCAAATGTCAAGGATTTAAGGAAAGACATCCTGAAGGAACATCATCAATCACTCTTTGTGGTCCACCCCTGAGGAACAAAGATGTACAAAGATTTAAGGAGACACTATTAGTGGAATGGCATGAAGAAGGATGTAACAAGCTTCGTAGCCAAATGCCTTACGTGCCAGAAAGTGAAGGCCGAGCACCAAAGACCAGGAGGAACCCTTCAACCCCTAGAGATACCTCAATGGAAATGGGACCACATCACTATGGATTTTATCTCTGGACTACAAAGGTCACTAGCAGGACACGACTCTATCTGGGTAATCGTGGATCGCCTCACAAAGTCAACACATTTTCTACCTGTTCGAACGATCGAAAAATTGGAAAACCTGAGTCAGAAATACGTTCGGGAAATCGTTCATCTTCACGGAGTTCCGTTATCTATCATATCAGATCGAGACCCGCGTTTCACCTCGCAATTTTGGCGAGGTCTACAAGCTGCTTTAGGAGCGGAGCATTGTTTCAGCACGACTTTCCATCCATAAACTGACAAATAATCTGAATGCACGATTCAAACGCTAGAAGACATGCTTCGAGCTTGCGTCATGGATTTCAAGGGAAATTGGGAGAAGCACCTACCG
>JAULJZ010036055.1:0-14803 GCA_032270985.1 Heliamphora pulchella
AAATTTCTCAACAAAATAGAGTTTTTGAGTGAAAGAATATGGCATTAGAAGAAATGGCTAGAACCATGCTCTGTGAAAATAATCTAGCACAATACTTTTGGGCCGATGCTGTCAATACCGCTTGTTTTTATCATAAATAGAGTTATGATACGAGCTTCTCTAAGAAAACCCCATATGAGCTATGGAATGAAAAAAAACCTAACATCAGCTACTTTCGTGCCTTTTAGTGCAAATTTTTCTTTTGAACAACAATAAAGAATTTTTGGGTAAGTTCGACGCAAAATCTGATGAAGGTATTTTCTTAGGATATTTTTTATCTAGCAAACCTTATAGAGTTTTCAACAAAAGGACCCTAATTGTTAAAGAATCTATACATGTTATTTTTAATAAAGCTAACCTTAGTTCGTCAAAAGATTTTTGTAAAGATAACTTAGTTGACATAGAAAAAGGTATTGAAGATATCTTCATCAAAGAAAAGGAAGAACCAAATTAAGAAAAAGCCTCAAATCCATAACAAATTGTAGTCCAATAGGCTACTGGATCTTCAAATCCTAAAAATTCAGATTTGCCTAAGGAATGGAAGTATGCTCATGGTCACCCAAAAAATCTTATCATTAGTGATACATCTCAAGGTATTAAAACTCGATCCCCTCTACTTAATGTCTGTGGTAATTTAGCATTTCTTTTCTAGACTGAACCAAAATATTTTGAAAAAGCAAAAAATGATGAGTTTTGGATCTTGGCTATGCAAAAGTGCTTAATCAATTTGAAAGAAATAAGATTTGGACTTTAGTCTCAAGACCTAAGGAACACTCTATTATCGGTACAAAATAGGTTTTTAAAAGTAAAATAGATAAGAATGGAGTAGTTCTTAGGAACAAAACTCGATTGGTAGCCGAAGGTTACAATCAAGAAGAAGACATCGATTTTGATGAGAATTTTGCTCATGTGGTTAGGTTTGATGCCATTAGGATGTTGTTTGCTTTTACATGCTTTAAAATTTTCAAACTCTATCAAATGGATGTTAAGAGTGCCTTTTCAAATAGTTTTATCTCGGAGGAAGTTTTTGTGAAACAACCTCCTAACTTTGAAAATTTAGATTTTTCAAACCATGCTTACAAATTTACCAAGACTCTTTATGGTTTAAAGTAAGCACCTAGAGCATGGTATGAAAGGCTTAGAAAATTCTTGATTAAAAATTAGTTTTCAAGAGAAAAAATTGATATTACTCTTTTTATCAAGTTTTAAGAAAATGATATGTTAGTTGTCCAAATTTATGTAGACGACATTATTTTTTGTTCAACTAATGAATCTCTTTGTAAGAATTTTGCTAAGTGTATGCATAGAGAATTCAAAATGAGCAAAATGGGAGAGTAAACTACTTCTTTGGACTTCAAATCTAATAAATTTAAGAAGGAATCTACATCAATCAAGCTAAGTACACACGGGACATATTGAAGAGATTTGACATGCTGAAAGTAAAACTTATGGGAACTGCAATGTGTCCTACAACAAAGCTTGACAAGAACAAGATGATATAGCAGTAGATGAAAAAAGATATAGAGGTATGATTGGATATCTATTATATTTAACTGCTACTCGTCCTGATATCTTGTTTAGTGTATGCTTGTGTGCTAGATTTCAATTAAATCCTAAAAAATCACATGTGACCGCTGTTAAGCGCATCTTTAGATACCTCTTAGATACACAAAATTTAGGATTATTCTATCATAGAGGAATAGCCTTTGAGTTATTTGGCTATTCAGATGCTGATTTTACAAAATATAAAGTGGATAGAAAAATTATAAGTAAAACTTGTCAATTCCTAAGACACTCACTAATCTTTTGGTTTAGCAAGAAACAGAAGTCAGTAGCCTTGTCTACAGCCGAGACTGAGTACATTGTAGCTGAAAGCTATTGTGCACAAGTTTTTTGAATGAAACAATAACTAGAGGACTGTGATTTTTGTTTAGAACATATCCCTATAAAATATGATAACACAAGTGTAATTAATATATCTAAGAACCTAATACTACACTCAAGAACCAAGTATATTGAGATTAGACATCATTTTATACAAGATCATGTGCAAAAAGACAATATCGAACTCGAATTCATAGGCACAGATTACCAATTAGTTGACATTTTTACAAATCCCTTAAATGAAGAAAGAATATGTTATATTAGAAGAGAACTTGGTATGCTATGTGCTCCTAATTCATGATTAATATGTCATACTAACCATGTTTTTTCAATGTATTTCAATGCTTTTGATATTCTTCATTGACATATGAAAAGTGGCGACACCACTTGAAAAAGTGTCGACACATATGTGTGTTGAGTTGACCCAAAGCTATATAGAAGTGGCACTGCGAAGAAAAGTGTCAACCCTTTTCTATATAGTGTCGACTCAAATTTGTTGTTTGACCCTCGATAAATTTGTGTCGACCCAAAACTTAATCGTATTGACCTAAACAGCCGAAAGTGTCAACACCTTTTGATAAAGTGTCGACACAATTTTTATTTTCAGTCACCCACACTCGCGAAGAAAAGTGTCAACCTAACTAACATAATTGTGTCGACACAAATCTTTATGCCTATATAAGAAACACCGACCCCACCAGTCGCGTCGTTTTCCCTCTCTCTCACACGTCTGTTCATTTCCCGTGCTTTTTGTTCTTTCGAAAAGTCGTGCCGACTCGTCTCCTCCTCCTTTTTTCCAATCTACCCTCAAATCGTTCACAATGCATCCAATATTAATGGGAAAAGGCACGAAACGAACTAGAGAAGCGAGTTCTTCAAACCCTAGGGCCTCCAATAAGAAGAAGACGACCACTACGACGACAATGGCAACGACGACGGCGAAGGTTGCAATGTCCGAAGCCGTAAGTTTTAAATTCCCCAAATTTCAACAACTTTATTTCTCTTCCTTTGTAAATCGCAAAGTTATTCCTGGCATTCGTGTCGATTTTGCCTTTTTGACTTTATAAAAATGCGATTTAAGGATTTATTTTTCAGTCTCGGGTGGGAGAGATTTCTACTAATCTATGAACCTCACTATTTTACACTCGTCAAACTATTCTACACTCACATTCATGTCTCTTCGATTCCAACCACCACCATCACCACGTGGGTGAATGGTATTGACATTCACTTGACCCACTCAATCCTAAATGAAATTCTTAGCATACCGGAGGGTGAAATTTTTGTGGCTTGTAATAAGAAATTCATAGATATTGACAGTTTTTCTTTTCATGATGCCATTAGAAATATCTTTGAAAATGATGAGATTAACCTTTCAAAACCCTTAGAAAAAAATTCCTTCAAACCTGAGATGCGAAATTTACATCATATGGTCAACCATATTTTCTTTTCACAGATGGGCAAGTTTGGTAATGTTGCCTATATGCACGTCTTTATCATGTGGTGCATCTTAGAACAACAAAATCTTGATCTTGATTTTTCATTTATTTCTAACATGTTGCAATCACATGGAAAGTCCAATTCTCTATTCCACATGTAATGTTTTTGACCCGAGTCTTTCGCCACTTTGGCATAGACTTGTCTACTAAGAAGATGGTCCCATTCTCAAAGCATGACTTGTATAGTGCTTCGACACTAAAGCATATGCAAATCTTGAAAGTTGATGGAGTCTGAACCACTAGATGTGGAACACCATCTGCAACTCGCCCTCAGTCGTCATCCCGAGAATTTTCTCTCAATCGTGTTGATTTTGACTCTCCTTCTCCTTTTGCTCGCACTGACATTCCTAGACCATCTAGTGCTCCATCACATGCTCCTCCTCTTATTTCTTCTGATATTCCTTCTGCCCTGTCAACTTCTTCTGCTCCTTTTGTGGATCTTTCTAAGGTTGTCTCTTTGATCAATGGTTTTTTATCCTCTTTGTTTTTCTCTTTGGCTTTCTTTCAAGCTAAAGTCGACCAAGACATGTTTGATTTAAACCTTTCTATCTCTTCTCTGTATGAAAAAGTGAAATATTTTGATAAGACAAACTGTGCTCTCCGACGTGATGTCGAAAATGCTACAGACGCTGGGAGAGTGTGGCGTTGAGATTTAGGGGTTTCGAAAAATATTTCAAAAATAAGAGAATTTTTGAAAATCTTCTTTTTATTGAAAATAGAGTCGCCACTAAATTTTTGAGAAAAACTAAGAAAAACAAAAATGGCTTACTGATCTTTTAAAACATTAACCAGAGAAAAATAGTTCGGGGGGTAAGGTACGAATCGGAAAAAGTGTTAGGCATCCCGTTCACCCAACCGTAAGGTTGGCCTCTACTAATCATCATTGGTTCTTTAATAAATTTTTTCAAATACATGCAAATAAAGAAAATTTAGACGAATAGAGAACATCCAAAATCAAATATAAAAAATACATAACATACGTATATAGAACGTCAAATGAAGCAAATATCAAGATAAAAATTCTAAGTCCTATGGCATGTAATTTCGAACTAAAGGATACATGGAACACTTCCATATGCAATTTTATCAAAATAATCTAAACTAGTATGGTTCAAATGAAAGAGTAAAAATAAGTTAAAGATGCTAAAATTACCTAAACATGATTTATTACAAAATAGGCTAAACTACCCTATACATATGTTTAAAGAAAATAACTAAAATATGTATAACATTTATTAAAAAAAATGAACATGATAAGTACTTAAAATAAAAGATGCACAAGAATTCTATGTTTTTTAAAAAAAAAGTCTACTAACAAATGAAACAAAAATAAATGTGTTTTAACAAAAGAGAGTTTGAGAAGAAAAAAAAATGAAGAAGAAGTTCGTATAAGAAAAAGTTGCCAAACGAAAAGATTAGAAAATACTACTAAAAGAGAATTTAACTATTTACATTTTATGAAAATAAAAAAAAGAAAAGAAAAATAGAAGAAAGCAAAAGAAATGAAAAGAATGATAGGGTTTTTACTATTTATAAAGAAAATTATAATGGCATTTAAATGTGATAATTAACTTAAAAATCTTTTTGTAGTTTTTGCCATTAAGAAAATAGGACTATAAAAAAAAGAAAGAGAAAGTGAAGCTTTATAAGAAAAATAAACACTACTATTTAAAAAAAAGTAAAATAAAAAATAAATACTTGAAAATGAGTATCAAGCTAATATTAAGAAAAGAAAGTGAAATATTAGCATTAAATGGAAAGAAAAAAAAATAGAACATTAAAATAAAACTTCATTAAAAGAAAAGACATATTAGTACTAAGAGAATAAAATGCTTAGAAAAATGGATTACACTTAATATTAAAAGAAAAGAAAAAAAATAAAAAATAAAAGTTAGAAAAGAAACATTAAACTAAAAAAAATAAAATTAAAAATTAAAATGAAACTAAGGCTACTTTGGGAGAAAAAGAAAATAAGCTATACTACAAGGAAAGAAAAAAAAATATAAGTGCTAAAAGAAGAACATTAAACTAATATTACAAGAAAAGAAAATAATGTATTGAAAGAAAATTACATTAATGCTAAAAGAAAAGAAATCTTAAACTAAAAGGAACATTAAAGGAATGAAATAAGAAGAACTAATAGAGGCACTTTAAACTAATTATAAAAGAAAGAAACAAAATAAAATAAACATAACTATTTAATTGGAAGGTATGAATGTAATGTTGACAATTACATTCATATAATGTAAGTGCTTTAATTATAACAATTAACAACAATAATAGTTGTAATTGCTAAAAGAATATTGACACTAATTAATGAATAAAAAAGACAATATGCTTAGTGTGGATTGTGAGGAAATTAGCAACTAAGGAAGTAAGTAGCCAAATTACATGAAGCAAAATAAGATTAACTAGATAAATGGAAGGAATATGCAAATTAGGATTGAATTTAACTTGATCATGCCAAAAGAGAGAGAATGGAGTTAGAAAAATCGAGAATCCAAATAAGGTACCTAGATTGTCGGCGAATCCCCAAGTCGAGAATGTGCTTCACCGGTCTAATCCTTGGGTGGTGATCCAAGTAAGACTTCAATGTTGGAGCTTCGGGTCTCGGTATTTTGGTAGGGCTTCGGCATCGGGACTCGGATTGCTCAGCGACTCGACGGAACTTCTCTCTCTAATTTTCTTTTTTGAAAATGTACCAGAGGTACGGTATTTATAGAGCTCTTTAGCCAAAGAGATGTTGCCACGTTTTTGGGACACGTCAGGCTATTTAGAGTTGGCGGTCGCCATAATGCAAGTTAACATTCACCACGTTTTTTAAAGGTTCCACAAAGTTCTATGGAGGTCGCCATGATTCAAGCTAGCGATCACCATAATAAAAGGTGACGGTCGCCATATTTGGCTAGGGTTTTCAAGAGATTCTATTGGCGGTCGCCACAATGAACATGGCTGTCGCCTTACTTGGGCAGCAAGTTTTGATGGTTCGACAAAATTTCATTGGTTTGAAGGTTTCAGGTTCAAATACCGAGCTTAGATCACTTCCCGAGGATCGTACTGAGGCACCATTCCACATGTTTTCATCATCGAATTTACCTAAGATTAGGCGGGGTCAAATTGGGGTGTCTACAAAGAGCCATTTACAAGACAATAGATGACAGCATCGTCTCCATAGTCAACTGCAATAAGGCCATCCTACAGCAAGTGAGAAAAGAATATGATCAGAGAATTGTCACAGCAGTTCAGGCCAACTCCAGAAAGGTAGAGGAATATCTTCAATGGATTCGTGAAGCTTGGAGCAAGCAGTTTAAGGCCAAAGAGACCAAAGAAGAGAAAGCTGTCTATCTCAAACGAGAAGCAAACTTGGCCCTCGCTGCCACTCTTGATGCCATGGTAGCTGCCGAAAAGAAGGACGAACGGGCATACTCATCCAAAGAAAGAGCCTCTGAACATAAGTAGAAAGCAGAAGAGAAGAAAAAATTCAAAAAGTTCATGGATGATCAATAGCTTCGACCCTTTGATGATTCCAAAAGGGGAGAAAACAAGGCATGGAGAGAAGAGGAGAAAAAGTGAACAAAATGGAGAGAAGGGGAGAAGAAGTGAACAAACATTAACAAACTTTCATTCAGTATTTTCTTAACTTTGAAGGAGAAGGTGAAACCGTTAAACATACATTTTTTGTTGATATGTGCTGTTTGTATGGTTGAAAAATATATTCTCTTTATCATACTTCTTTTATGGATGAATGCTTATATATGTGTTTTTGTATAACCAATCTTGCTTATATATCTATAATTGATGTTTGATTTTTAAAAAATCACCTCGCATATATCTGTCTTGATGCACAAATTTTTAATAAATTCAGAATACTTCTGAATTAAATTTACAGATTATCTTACAAATGTATATTGCTCTATTGAATGTATGCCTAACTCTGATGAATGCATATTCTGTTTACGACATATCGATAAGGGGAGAACTCTTGTTGAATTTTAAAAAAAATATTTTTTAGAAAATACTAAAATTGTTGTAATCATAAAAAAATTGGAGACTGTTAGCCTAAAGGCTTTTTATATTGATTTTGATGATTTTTATAATTTATTTTCTAAGAATAAATGGGTTTAAAAGGATAATATTTATATATATTTTTAAAAAAAGTGTTGACACATATTGAACAAATGAGTTGACATCTTTAACAAAAAAAGACTTATCTCTCAAAATGACTAAAACACCTAAGTATTCTTGAGAATATTTTATGTTGACCCCAATTGATAATTGAGTCAAAACATTAAAGCAAAGTATACTTAAATATATCAAGTGTGTCAATACATTTGAACAAATGAGTCGACACAAACTGAATTTGTATCGATACAAAAGTAGTTCATCACTTTTGTTATCCAAAACTTTGAGTTGACACAAATGCCAAATGAGCCTACACAAAAGTACCGAGACTACTTGCAGAATTTGGTGTGTCGACACAAATTAAAAAAGAGTCGACACAAATATCTCGAGCCCGCCTAAAGAATTTTAGTGTCGACACCAATGTCTAAATGAGTCGACACAAATATCCCGAGGGTTCTTACAGAATTTTAGTGTCGACACAAAAAAGATTTGAGTCGACACAAATTGTCCTATCCCAAATGCTGAAGAACCTTTGAGTTGACACAATATCTAAATGTGTCGACACCATTATGTTGGTGAAGAGGATTACAAAAATTGTATTGACACCTCAAAAGAATTGAGTCAACCAATTCACTTGAAAATCCATGTCCTAGACATTTTGTGTCGATCATAAAGAAATTGTGTCGACACCTGCGACGAAAATTTAAATTTGCAGCAGACTTTAACGGTTGAATTTTTGGTATTTAATGCTCTCACCTACCTTCAACAGTCATGAAGATTCAAGAGCTTATATAAGGAGTTACTTCTTAGCATTTAAACTAACTAGAGACTTACAATCACTGTTCTATTACTTGATTTAAACTCAAAATCTTCAAGATTTCATATATTGCTGAACTCCAGCTCTTGTACCTCATCTCTCTTTACCTCTTCATTTATTACTAATCAATTTTTATAAAGTGAGTGAGTGATTCTCATCTAAACACTTCATTTATTGTATTCAAGGGCGATTCACCATTTGTCATTTGATTGATAGAGTAAATTTCATCAAAGAAGAGGTCAAGAGTGATTAGAAGAAAACAGATGATTATTTTCAAAGGATCATCTTGCTGCTATTGTAAGGCCTTTGAATGTGCCCGTAAACATTTGTATCCGTGTGGATATTCTCAAGCAAAGTCTTGATATTGTAAGACTTGGAATGTGTCCATGAAGCATTCTACATAGTAAAAATTCTCAAGAGGAGACTTGAGGAGTGAATGTAGGTTTGAAATAAATCGAACCACTATAAATCCTTGATGTTTGGTTCATTCTCTTTATTCATAACCTCTTTAATACTTGCATTACATTAATTTTTGATTATCTTGCTATATTTGTTTATTATATTAAAAGATTTTTGAAAAGATTTTAAAAATTATTATTAATTTTTTAGACCCAATTTTCTCCCTTCTTGGATTGCCTAGAACAAACATATGATATCATATACGTGATACTCTCAGCGAGTGAAAAATATCGATGCACATTAAGTAGGATACCATTTATCTACTAGCCACCCAACAGGGGTGGGCCATTATTGTCTTATCCAAATTATTTTTTGTTATATGATTGGATTCCACTTAATGTGCATCGATATTTTTCATTTATCGAGATACAGTGTAAGCGTTGGGATTTAAATCACCAATCCCTGAACTAAAATGGAAGCAAAAATTCACGCATAAAATGAAAAAAAGAATCAACATCATGGATTTACGTGGTTCGGCCCACACTAGCCTATGTCAACGAGCGAGAGAACAAATATTTCACTACGTTGAATGTAAAATAGTATAACTACTCCTAACTCTCTACCAGTTAGCTTTTCTAATTATTCTCACAATTTTCTCACTCCTATAAACCTTAAAACTTCTACCACTGTCTTATTTATAGATACACCATGGAAATCCTAAAAGCCCATAAATCTATACAAAAAGATTTATAGTTGACTTTTAATTTCAGCCAAATCCAAATACATGTAGACCAAATAAAATAATAAAAATATAGACCTTGTAGAAAACAAGACACCTAATCCAACCATCTCCATCCTGACTTGAATTCTACAAACCACCTTGTGGATAACCAGTGTTGATATTGATTTTACTATCGTTGTCATCGAACTATCACACCCAAACAACATGACCCGCACATCTACACCAAGATGCGTGCCCACACCCCAACCCTGGTGCCCCACAAAGCTTACTACTTTGTAAAAGAACACGACTGCACCTCTTTCCCTTTGTGCACACAATCAGAGAGAACACCACAACTAACTAAATCAAGAGCAAATGAGACTCGATTTTGTCGAGGTGTACACATTTCCTATCACGTTTATCGTATTTTTCTATTTGTCCAGAGCTTTCTTGTTAATATCTAACAACTCTTGGTGTTGCTTCTCGTCGGCATCTTACACACCATCTGATTAGATCATCTACGCACTTGTATGACCTCTAGATTCCGTGTACAACTGTATCTGTTACGTGTGCTTCTCCACACTATTGTTCACATTGAGCAACCTTACACTTTGTCTGTATATATCGCCTACCTATACAACTCTTATGATGTCTGATAATAGATCTACCTGCCACAATGCTCTTTATGAGCCGGTATATGTTGTTAATCATCTGTCTCTGTAGTACATCTATGTTCTTCTTTCAAGCCTAAAGAATTCCACCTCTGGATGAGAGCTCGTAGCCTTCGAATCTAACATCTTCAGAGAAATCAAATTCTTTCTCAAATTTCGCACATGTTCAACCCTAGTTAAAATCAACATTTTTCCATCAGATCTGCAAAATTACACTGTCCCTATACCAACAACTCTGCTTACTGCATTATTAGCCATCCTAACAGTACCCTTATAGCATGACTAATATGTATCAAAATATTCTTTAACTGCATATATGTGGAACAAATATCCAAAATCTAGTATCCAATTTAATTTTTTTGTAGCTGAAGTAAATGTGAGCGCATCTAATATTTTATGGTTGGAGCCTTCTATAATCGCAGTCTCTTATGATTATTCTTTCCTCTTGCCTGCCTTGTACTTCAGATAATTTCTCTTCAAATGACCTTCCTTATCATAATAGTAGAACGCTACTTTGTCCTTCTTAAACCCCTCCTGCCTCACTACTGCCCTGCCTTTGACTTCTCCACTACCTGATCTGTCACTCTCCTTATTCTTTAACATCTCATGAGATATAAGAGCATCAACAAGCTCATCTAAACCAAGTGTATCTTTTCCAAACATCAATGTAGTCATCAGATGCTTATATAATGAAAGTAAAAAAAATAACAAGAGAATTACTTTATAACCATCTTCGATTTTTGTGCTAACATAATTCAATTCAGTTAGTATCCTATTGAACTCATCCAGATGCTTCATAAAATTTGCTTCATCTTCCATCTGAAGTGCATATAACTATTTCTTTAAAGGCAACTAATTCTTCAATGTCATGGACTTGTACATGCTTTTTAACTTTAGCCCAAAGTTTCATTTGATTGGTTTTATTGATGACTACCCGAATGTTGAGCTGCGTCTTGTAATCTACCGGGTACATATTTATTATATTATTTTTTGGTTTATATGTATTTGAGTTGAGGTGGAATTAGAAATTTATATAATTTCTTATGTATAGGGTTTATAGTAATATGAGCTTATTAGAATTCTTTAGAATTTCTACGTGTGTGCCTTTAAATAGGATACTAGTGGAGCCTTAAAGTTTAAGGTTGTGAGTCAAAAAATTGAGAGGTTAGCTGGTAGAAAGAAGGGTGATGGATTTTGTACTTTTTCACATTCGACGTTAGTGAAATATTTTCTCTCTCGCTCGTGGATCGAACTACGTAAATCATCGGTGTTGATTATTTTTTTCTTTTTGTGTGTGATTTTTGCTTCCGTGGATTAGTATTCAAATCTCAATACCGAAAAGTACTGCTACAGAGATACAACTGAATCGTACTGTTCCTTATATCCCGTATCTCTTCCCACTCTACAACCTTCATCATTTCTATTTTTTTCTGACTACTTCTTGAGAATCGTGATTAATTCCTCGCACATCAAAATATTTTTTACTATTTACTGTTATAAGGTGAAGTCGTTGTAGCCATTAAAAGATTCAATCACGAAACCCGAACATCTTACCGCTATTAGCTTTGTGGCTGACAATCCACCACAAACTAAACTAGCCGAAATACTAGATATGTGGAACCTTTATCTTACGTAACCCAAATCGCTTTTGGTTGTACCCGATCACTTCTAATTATTTCTAATCACACCCGAACAATCCCTAATTATATATATGTCGATCTATCCACTCTAATCAAACAGTGCAAAAAATTAAAAATTCAACAATAATGATGAAAGTAGCACTGAAAAATTTTAAGAGACACATTCTCTTAAATTATTCTATTATATATACGATTCGATATAAAAATAATAATGATAGTATGTTAATTTTGCAAAGAACACAACACCGAATTATTAACCGTGTAATTCAGTACCACTGCAAATTAGATTACCAAGGTGACACGTTTACACCATGAATCAAAAATATATGTGCAGTATATTCCTTTCAATGCACGGCAACCGTGAGAGAGACACAATCCCCGAGAGGGAGAATCCTTCACAAAGTATAATCAACTGTGTAATCCTTTCAATGCACGAGCCAGCACCACACCATGCAAGCGCTAGATTTATTTCCTTTCCTTTTTTTTTCTTTTGTGCTACAAAAATATTTTTAATTTATACAAATTAAAATAAAAAATAATATCTTACTTCTTTCACCCACGACAGCTTCAAATCGTCCACCATTAATTCTAATATCATCATTTGTTGACATTTAAACACCAATTTTCAAAAGTAAACAAAAGAAAAACTCACGCACAAAAATAAATAAAAATAATTAATACCGAGAATTTACGTGATTCTGTCCACAGTAGCATATGTTCACAAACAAGAGATCAAATATTTCACTACATCGAATTAAAATGAGTACAACCGCTCCTTACTCTCTACCAGTTAGCTTATCAAATTGTTCTCACAATTTTCTCCTACCTCTCAACTATAAAACTTCGACCAGTGTCTTTTTTATAGACAAACTAAGAAAACACTAGAAGCTCTTATCTCTATATAAGAATTAAACTCTATACAAAAAAAATTCCTATTGCACTTCTAATTTTATCAAAATTTAAATACATATAGATCAAATAAAATAATAAAAATACGGCGCTATAAAATACAAAACTCCTATAAAATACAAAACTCCTAACTCAACAGTAAAGGATATCATATGGTACTCTTAGAGTACATCTTTCACAAATCTAAGATATAAATAAAATTTTAATCTATTTTAATGTAACAACTTTGTACATTTAAGATATACTATTGTAAAACATAATTGCTGTATTTGACATTATTAAAATTAATAATTTATAGATGATAATTTATAAAAAAAGTTGAAAGTATTTGAAAAGTACGTTAGTTTGAAGATTAAATTAGTTATTGTTGGTGCTCGCTACATTTGAGGAAACACAATTATATTAAAGTTTAAAAAAATTATATTAGTATTAGAATTCTATTAAATATAAAATTGAAGATGATGAAAAAAAGAAGAGTTAGTTATCTAGTAGGTTTAGAACTCTTATTGTTTTAGTAGTCTTAATTTACTAGAAAATTTTTTAATTGGCCAATTGCCTTCATGAACTAATCTATATAAAACGCCTAATGGGTTCGGTGATCATTATCATCACCGAAGATTGCAAGTCAATTATGCAAGATTTGAAGAAGCTGCGCATCACAGCGCAACAGTGCGCGCCGCCGAGGAAGAAATTTTGGAAGAACAGCTCATGTTTGTGTATAGATCGGATATCAAACGAAGCCTAATCATCGTTAAATTTTAGAAGCATACCCTCGGTGCTTAATTCTTTTTAACTAACGGTATCGATTGTCAACCGGTAAGATCTAAACTCAGTTTTATTTATTTGGTCAAAATTTACCTTACGGTGACAAGTATTCAATATTTTGTTTTTTTGATAATATTATTTTTAATATTGTCATCCACTGGGTATGCTTAGAGAGTTAAATCTGTAAACTTATTATTTTGACATAATAAAGATTTGAGATTGGATTTCGGTCCCCGTGGTTTTTTCTCTTAGGGGTTTTCCGCGTAAAAATCGATTGCTTGTGAATTTCTTTGATTATCTATTTATTCTTCTATTATTGATCTCAATTTAATTAATCATAAAAGAAGAAAAAAAAATTTATTCCGATGCAGGCTATTTTGATTAATTTTTCTCCCAACAGTGCTATCAGAACTCAGTTAAGAATCGATCCAGGTATATTCAGTTCTTGTGCCTAATTAAAATGGAGGAATTATCTGGTACTTTGATTAAATTGAATTCATTGAACTATTCGATAAGAAAACCGTGGATGGAAGATACCCTTTATACTAAGGACTTATACATACCGATTGAAGGTGACAGCAATAAGGCAAAAAAAACAACTGATGATGAGTGAAATGTTATAAACAGCAAAATAGTAGCTCATATTTGTACTTGGGTAGATCAAAGTATTTTTCACCATTTTTCACCACATGACTCAAGAAACTAATGTCCATATATTGTAGAAGAAATTAGAGTCAATGTGTGAGAGAAAGACTGCTCAGAATAAAGCATCATTGATCAGACGGTTGATGAATTTGAAATATAAAGACAGTCGAAGTGTAGTCGAACATCTTAGTGATTTTCAGTAGTTAATCAATCAGTTGACTACTATGAAGATGGTTCTGGATAACGAGTTGCAGGCTCTACTTCTATTGAGTTCCTTATTAGACAGTTGGAAAATGCTAGTCGTGACAATCAGTAATTTAGCGCCGAACGACGGAGTCATCATTGATATAGTGAAGGACAACATGTTCACTGAGGAGGTGAGATAGAAGGGGCATGAAAGCACAACCGAATCACATGCCTTGGTCATTGATAAGAGGGGGACGAGTATAAATAGAAAATCTTCCAACAACGATAGGCTAAGAAGTAAGTCAAGAAAAAAATCTTGGTCCAAGAAGAACATTAAATGCTACTATTGCGAGAAAATATGGCACATGAAAAAAGAATACAAAAAACTAAAAAGGGATGAGAAAAATGGAAAGTATGATAACAAGAAAGAACAAAAAGATATAGTTGCAGCAACCTCACATGAAGGTGAAACTATCATTGTTTGTGATAACGGGTTCATTGGGATC
>JAULJZ010036076.1:0-14801 GCA_032270985.1 Heliamphora pulchella
GAAACGTGAAAAACGTTGTGCACAGATGCTAACTGAGGTGGCAAAGCCAGACGGTATGCTACCATCCCAATCCTTTCCAAGATCTCAAACGGTCCAATAAAACGTGGTGATAGCTTCCCACTATGACCAAATCTCATCAACCCTCAGCGTGGCGAGACCTTCAGAAACACATGATCACCCATGGAAAACTCTAACAGTCTCCTCGTTCGATCAGCATAACTCTTCTGGTGACTCTGTGCTGTCAATAGGCGCTGATGGATCACTGCAATCTTCTCTGTCATTTCCTGCACTAGATCGGGTCCCAAAATAGCGATCTCTCCTACCTCTGTCCAACACACAGGCGATCTACACGGTCTACCAGACAAAGCCTCATACGGTGCCATCCCAATACTGGACTGATAGCTATTGTTGTATGTAAACTCTGCCAATGATAGATGATCCTCCCAAGAACCCCAAAAATCAAGCACGCAGGCTCAGTATGTCCTCCAAAATCTGAATGGTCCTCTCAGATTGGCCATCGGTCTGAGGATGAAAAGCTGTACTAAAAGTCAAGCTCATCCCCAAAGCCACCTGAAGACTCTGCCAAAAGCGCGATGTAAAGCGCGGGTCTCGATCAGAAACAATAGTCACAGGTACTCCGTGTAGTCGGACTATCTCCTGAACAAACACCCTACCCAATCTGTCCACTGAATTTCTCACTCGAATGGGAAAAAAATGTGCTGACTTCGTCAGCCTATCCACTATAACCCAAATAGCATCATGTCCCTTCGGCGAGCATGGAAGTCCTAATACAAAATCTATAGCTACATTCTCCCACTTTCACTCAGATATAGGCAACGGCTGCAACAATCATGCATGTCTCTGGTGTTCTACCCTTACTTGCTAACAAGTAAAGCATCGAGAGACGAATCGGATCACATCCCTCTTCATTCCCGTCCACCAGAACTGACGGCGTAAATCGTGATACATCTTCGTACCCCCTGGATGCACTGCAAGACGTGAGTGATGAAACTCATGTAGCACCTCAGCACGGCACGACTCTAGCACAAACAATCGCCCTGATAACCTCAGACTCTGATCTGAACCCATCACCCATCCTGCTGTGTCTATCCCACTGGCAATGCGGTCCCGTATCATCTGAACCTCCTGATCGATCCTCTGAGCCTCTAACGCGCGTACAACCAAAATGGGCTGTGAAACTACTAAATACAAGGTCGCACCTCCCTCTGTCTCCCCGAGACACAGATCGTATTCCCCAACATCCCCAAGCATGTCCCTCTCTCGCATAGCCACAGAAGCTAATGAGCCATAAGACCTTCTACTGAGTACATCAGCTACGGCATTTGCCTTACTCGGATGGTACTGCAAATCGAAGTCATAGCCCTCCAACAACTCCATCCATCGTCGTTGGCGAAGATTCAAGTCCTTATGTGAAAATAAGTACTTTAGGCTCTTATAATCAGAGAAGACCTCGAAACGCTCACCATATAGATAGTGACGCCATGTCTTCAAGGCAAAGACCACGGCTGCCAATTCCAGATCATGTGTCGGGTAGTTCCTCTCATGTGTCATTAACTGTCGGGTTCCATAAGCTACAACCTTGCCTTCCTGCATCAGAACGTAACCCAAACCCTCATATGAAGCGTCGCAGTACACTGTGTAACCCAAATCTCCCTCAGGATTAATCAGCACTGGCGCACTGGTCAATCTCCTCTTCAGCTCCTGGAAAGCTGACTCACAAGACTCGCTCCATACAAACGTGACTCCTTTCCGCGTCAAACGCGTCATCGGTGCTGTAAGCCTAGAGAAATCTTTCATGAACCGCCGATAATAACCTGCCAGACCTAGAAAACTACGGATCTCAAAAATGTTCTTCGGTCGCTGCCAATCCGTCACTGCATCAGTCTTCGACAAGTCCACTGATACTCCATCCTTTGACACCACGTGTCTAAGGAATCTCACCTCTGTCATCCAAAACTCAGACTTCTCGAACTTCGCATACAAGCGATGTTCTCTCAGAAGTTATAGGACAACGTGCAGATGCTCCTCGTGCATCTCCCTCGTGGGGGAATAAACTATAATGTCATCCACGAACACAACTAAAAAACTGTCTAAATATGGGTGGAAGATACGGTTCATCAAACCCATAAATGTAGCAAGGGCATTCGTCAAATCGAACGACATAACTAGAAACTCGTAGTGACCATAACGAGTCCGAAAGGCGGTCTTTGCTATGTCCTCATCTCTGATTCTCAGCTGATGATACCCTGACCTCAAGTCAATCTTCGAAAAGCAACGAGACCCCCTCAACTGATCAAACAAGTCGTCAATCCTCGGCATCGGATACTTGTTCTTCACCGTCACCTGGTTCAACTTTTTGTAGTCTACACACAACCGCAACGAACCATCCTTGTTCTTTGCAAAGAGCGCTGAAGCTCCCCACGGAAATGTACTCGGGCGTACAAACCCCTTGTCAAGCAACTCCTGCAACTGTACCTTGAGTTCTCGCAACTCAGCAGGTGCAAAGCGATACGATGGCATAGAGATAGGGGCAACTCCCGAAACAAGGTCGATAGAGAACTCCACATCTCGGTTCGGTGGCAACTCAAATAGATCGTCAGGGAAGACATTCGGATAGTCTCACACCACATGGGGTAACTCCCCCTGAACCCCAACTGGCTCATCCAACCTGAGAGCAGAAAAGAGAAAACCCAAGTTCCCTCGACTCCGAGCAACTCTGGGCATAGACATCAAGCACACATCCCGATCACCCACAAAGTAAAAACAGTCACCCTCCGGCGTACAGATCGATACTCTCCGTCGTTCACAATCTATAAAGGCACGGTAGGTAATCAACCAGTCCATCCCTAGGATGACATCAAATGTGGTCATGTCTAGAATGATAAAATCAAACACTAAATAATGACCGGCGACTCCTAACTCACAAGACCTACAAACTCTACTCAACACCACATTCTCACTGACAGGAGTCTCTACACTCAATGACTACCCAGCGGGTCTATCCGTAACCCCAATGCAGATGCAAAAGCAGAAGAAATAAAAGAATGTGATGCTCCTGTGTCGATGAGAACACTGGCCCATGATCTAAAGACTAGAAGGGTACCTCTTATCATGGCTGGAGTAACTGCAGCATCAGGTCTAATTGGTGTCTTAGAAGCACCAGGATCAGCAAGTACATAAACCTTGGCCTGTGGCAGTCTGGTCTGCCCACCATAACCCTGAGTCGATGGTTGCCTCACCAACTGTGCTGAAGCACCTCCTTCTGCAAAGCTAGACGTCTGAGCCCTAGGCTGTTGTGGAGCCTGTCGCCTCTGTACGGATGAAGCAGCAGGTGCTCCTCTACAGATAGGCGGGTCTCTCGCCTGTGACTGGACGAGCGCTGAACTCTGAGCCTAGCCCTTCTATTGGCACTCAACTGCACGATGCTCCGGCTGTCCACAGCAATAACTGATCAATCCTCTCTGCTCTGGCCTTCCTATCGAAGCCACTGAAGGTGTAGGTATAGATGACTGCGGCTGAGACGATCCGGCAAAACGAGAACTAGGTTCAGACGACCTCTGGCGCTTTTTCATGTGCCTCTGGAACTGTGTATCCCCACTGCCCTGCTAGCTCCCACTTTCTCTAACCCTGCGGCTATCAGCCAGCGAGTTCTCTACCCGTATAGCAGCTTCCACCAGCTTGATGTACACCTCTACATCCAGAGCTACAACTCTATCCTTGATAGTAGGTCGAAGTCCCCTCTCAAACCTCCGAATGCGCAACTCCTCTGTAGATACCATCTCAGGTTTGAACCGCAACAGGTTCGCGAACTTAATCTCATACTAGACCACAGAAAGGTTCCCCAGAACAAGAGAGAAGAACTCCTCTCGGTAAGTATCCCTCGAAGATCTCGGTAAATACTTCTCCAAGAAGACTCCCGTGAAAGCAGCCCACGTGTCATCCACAGTGGTCTTGGCAAACTTCCACCACTCTCTAGCATCTTCCTGCAGTTGGAACGCCGCCAACTTTACGCACAAAGCATCCTCCTTGATATCCAGAGTATCGAAGATCGACGTGGTCACTTCCAACCACTCAATAGCCACCTTGTGGTCCGGCTCCCCAGAAAAGGTCAGAGGATCCAACCGTCGAAACTCCCTCGTGGCCACAGAAGCCCTTGGCTCAGGAACCCGCACACTAGCCCTGGTAGCTTCAGCCATCGCTCACATAGTGAACAACATCTCTAGGATGACATTAGCGCCACCAACATCAGTACCACCCACTTGTTCCAATGGGGCAGGAATGTTTCCTTCTTCTGGAACCTGAGCATAAGCATAAGCACACCCTCGGCCATGGCCTTGGCCTTGGCCCCATCCCTGCACTCCCCATGTGGACATAATTCTATAGGAAGCAATATAACATGATAATCTTTCCTACAACATGCTACTACGTAACATAAACACATAACCATGCTATCACATAGCCACTTAAGATCATGTAAACACGTCTACATACTAAGGAGAACTAACAAGAAAGACTCGTCAATTTGGATAACCTATTTAGATTCCCTGCTAGAAAACACGTCGGCCAAACGAGTGTCAAACTTGGCTTCCAAACTTGTTATTCCAAACGCCCTGAGATAAGACTCATCAATCCTGAGATTCAACCTTTATACCCACATATACACAACCCTCATGCTTAGAAAGCTATTAACAAGTTATAAACCAATGTTTAAACACATGCAAGCAAGTATACACAATCAACCTCACCGGTGATAAACCCTTTTCCCATGACTCTTAGGTATTCGAACCCAGAGCTCTGATACCAAGTTGTCACGCCCCAAAACCCAGGGTCACATGAAAATTCACCAAACATCCATTTTATATGAAAATATAGATTTTCATACATTGAAATTCGCTTGTTGAAACCAATAGTATACCCAACAAAGTGTATCTCTCATATATAAATGACATACAGTTCCAACATGCATACAGTATATCGCCTTACGGCGTACAAAACCTACCTTCAGGAACAGGCATACCAAAAAAGAAAACTATAAAAGTCTTCTGCCACTGCAGGCATCACCAAAGCTACTCCTCATCCACAGCATCACCTAAAAAAGATTTTATAGAACATTTCCTCCCGTGAGCCAAAGCCCAATAGAAACAGATAATAAGCTATAAAGAAAGAAGATATGCAACCATATGAGTGGGAGCTAAACTCAACCACAACCTAAAAAGGTTTTTCACAAACCTCGGGTTTTGGGGCATGACACAACCCATCCCCAAGATGACATCGTAGTCTACCAAGTCCATGACCCGTAAGTCACAAGACAATTTGTTATTGGCAATGCATAACGTGCACGATCTACATACGTGGTCAACCCTCACTTGACTTCCTACCGAAGTGGCTATGCACAGGGCTTGTGATAACAATTCTCGTTCTAAATGTAGGGACTTCATGCATGCGGCAGATATAAATGAGTGCGATGCGCTAGAATCAAATAAAACATTCACCAAGGTGTTGAAAAGCACGAACATACCTTGGATCACTTGGTAGTTTTCCTCTTCCTCCTGCCCCTGTATGGAGAAGACCAGACCTCCGCCATTGTTGTGATTTCCATTCCGACCTTGCTGTTGTTAGAGTCCTCTAGGACCCTAACTAACGGCCCTGGATAGCCTTCCTCTCTATGGTTGTTGGTTCATTGCCCATTCGGGCTGTTGATTGGGCAAGCGTTGCCCTCCTTGTTGCTACTGCGGCTGCGGCTGCTGATGGTACTGCTGATGTGGCTATTGCTAGTACTGCTGGTGTGGCTATTGCTAGGCTTGATTTTGCCAGACTCCTTGGTTATTCCTCCTCTATTCCTAGGGACACTCTGATCTCATGTACCCCTCTCGTCTGCAACCAAAACAAATATAACCTCCTCATGTTCGTTGTCCATTACCTCGGCCGACCTTATGGTTCTTCTAATATGGTTCTGAGTTCAGGTGACTGCGATTAGTCTGGCGACATATTGGTCCTCCTCGTGAGGATCCCGCCCTGTTCTAAAAGACGCTCCAAGAATCTAAAAGCTCTGGCTCTAAAAGTAGAGCGGTGTCTACGACCTCTGCATATATGGGTAGGCGCATGCCTATCAAGCATCCTCGTACAGTAGGTTCCTAACCTCACTCGAAATGTCAGGCTTGAAAAGTCTCATCTAGAATGAGAGCAGTGGCATGTCATCCAAACTCCTCAAATCGAGCTGCGTACTCGGATATAGTCATCTTGTTCTGCTTGAGCTCCAGAAACTAGCAGATCATATCCTGCTTCAAAGCATCTAGGAAGTACTTCTGAAGGAAGTGCTCCTCGAACTGCACCATCGTGTTAACTTCCTTGGAGTTTCTGATGGAGTTCCACTAGTAGTCGGCTTCCCCTTCAAATTGGTACGTGGCTAAGGCCACTCGATCAATTTCTCTACGTACATCCATGGTATCTAGCATCTTCATGATCTGTCAGAGCCATTCTTTTGTTTCTCGAGGGTCTGTCCCCCCTGAGAATGTCGGTGGTCGGAATCTACGATACTCTGAAAACATAGTTGTACATCCAGGAATAGCGGGGGGCAGTGCTGGGGTTGGGGCTGGCACTGGGTGACGTATGGTGTCGATTAGGTTGCGAAGGATGTCAGAAATGTCTTCATTTCTTTCCTACCTAGGTTGCTCTGCCTCCGGTACTTTATCCTAACGTGGACGTCCTCTGTTTTAGCTCATCTTGATTTTTAAAATTAACCAAGGGTTAGTCGCTTATTTAACTTAAAGTGATTTTCTTTTATATAGTGTTGGGGATTTTAATTAAGTTTGTATGGGATTGGTTAATTTTAGTATATTGTTGTTGTTTTTGTCATTACAAAGATGGTAGCAAAAATAGCATGCATAAGAGCAGAATTCTAATTACCCAAAAAAAGGGCAAAATTCGATATACGATGGAAATAAAGTGCGCTAACATCATACATAAAAAGGGAACACATGACATTCATACAGAAAAAATAGAATATAGCAGGAATTACAATATAATTGTTTAGGAGAGGGTACTACAACAACATCAAAACATAACAGATACAGCTTGAAAGCCCAACCCTAAACATCTACCCTAGCCCGAAGAAAATGCCTAGTGAGTTTCCGCGCCCGAATCCTCCTCCTCCTCTGAATCGTCATTGTCGCCTGCCGGAGCAGCTGGAGGTACAGGTCCATAGCACAGGGATATGGGGGAATATGCCTGAGGGTAGGTGGGGGATAGGGATGTGTAGGCCGGGAAAGTGCGGTCGGTAGAATCCCTAGGTGTACCTAACTGGGCTGCGGGGTCATAGTAGCAGACGCACTGCAGAGAATAAAGAGTCAACCTCCTCATCCAAGGGTCGTGGATGGAGGTTGATAGGTGCGTAAACAGTGGGATCGACCGTCATAGCCTGGAGTCTCTCCAATGTAAGTCCATAGTGTATCATCCTGTGGGCATGCTGCCCCTGTCGTAAACTATTGCCTGCCCTCATTTTTAACATGGCCTTGTATTCTCGGGTGGTCATCCACAGGTACTCCTCGCTCACCTTTCGTATATGGCTGACTGCATCTCGCTCGGCTCACCACTTAACGTTGCCCTCCATGAGGGCTGGATCAATCGGGACTATGTGGTATGCCTGAAAGTAGAAAGGTCCCTATGAGTCAAAGCTTACGTGGGAATCCGATGATGTTGAAGAAGCTTTCCGGATCGCGGGTGGAGTAGGTCCATAAGATGAAGATGATGCCAACCTATAATGAAACAAGAGAACAGTGTCATTTTTTTGAAAACTGTTAGTTCAAAAGTTTCAAGTCTAGAGCATGGTAACGAAAAGGGGTCTAGCCGAGTCTAAAAGTATAAGTCTAGAAGCCTAAGCCTAGGTCAACGGTCACGTGAATAAGGGTTGAACCTAAGTTCTGATACCAAAATTGTGATGCCCCAAAACTCGAGAACATCTAAAGCGATAATAACTAATAATGGTGAGAGAAATTAAATATCGATTATACGCATCAAAGCAAATAAAGTAAAGGCAACGTAATATTATGATTACAGACCCAAAAGATAAAGTTCGAAGACTGAAATATGAAATAAGACTGCGCTAGGGTTAGACAGTCAAAAGAGTCATTGTAGCAGACTTGGTGAATTCTGGCTCAAAGAAGCCATGGTTCCACCTCTTCCTATACGGGGTCGTCTGCAGGAACTTCGGGCTCCTCAAAACCTAGCATGGAATGTCGTGTGCTAAAGTCCAATAAGAACAACATTGACATACAAAATTTTCTCATGCAACAGGTCAAAACATAACAAATAAGAATGACAGGATAACGATGATAGTAAATATGATGAGAAATGATGCAACCAATTTAAACTTTCTATTCCAGTTAAAAACTTAAATTATTCTAGTTTCTCCCAAATCGAGGTGAACCATCTTAACCCCTGATCCCAACCACGTTGACCAAGTCTACCGACCGAAAAAAAACGTTTCTTCAACCGTGGGATGACTACTAAGCTAAACTAAATGTCCAGTCGGGTCATCTCTAATGGTAAGGTGTCATCGACGGTCTAACCCTCGAATTTCAAGTCAGGTCTAGCGCGGGATCGTAAAAAATTTAACTCCTATTATTATTACACCATCCGAACTACCTTCGCCAAAATATCCATAAGTAAATCGGTGCATATATCACTTGGGGCAAAATTCTCCCGAAAACAAATCCAAGCATATAGCCGATATCACAAAATTTTAAGTATTCCATTTCCATCGATCAAAGTACCAACCCTAAGGTTCAAATTTCATTCTTTCTTAAAAAAATGTGGTGAATCCCGTAAAATTCATCCCGATGGCAACATGGCATGATACATTATGCTAAAATTTACAACTCACAAATTAACCTATGCATGGCATGAACTATGTGGCATGTAAGTAATAAGCACAATTGTTTATAAACAAAAGTCAGGCATAATTTCATATAAGTCGCTTAAACATGACTTAGATCATGATGTATCACATGTATGTACGAAAATTTTAAACTAAACTTTCATGTAAATATCCAACCATCGTAAGCATGTAAAATACTTTAAATAACATCACCAATTAAATAAATCAACTCAAACATGGCATAAAGTTATAGGCTTAAAAGTACAACACTAAACACTTAGGTACATGACACTTAGGTAAAAAGTTACAGGTTTTTACTACTGTCCAACGGGATTTTAAAATAGTTAGACTTGGAAATAAATTCTGAATATTGGTAGTTCGCATAACTAGGATGTTTTGAACACTTTGCATGTTGAACACTTCTCTAGATTTGGCCTCTAAGGCATCGATTTTTGCAAAACAAAAAGATGTGATAGTGTAGAGAATAAACACCACTACAGTGGTGAGATTTCCAGTAGATTTAGAAATTGGAACGAAGGACTTACACTCATTGGTTGATTTTTATAATTTTTACAGAGGTAGATATATCATTTTTGAAGCTCTGTGAGTCAGCTTGCATCAAAATCATTTTTCGTTAATTTTATATTAATTTTCTACCAAACAGTATCCAAATTTGACGCACTTTGAGAGAATCGATGTTATTTTCTCTACACACATGATTTTAAGGTGATTCCAGTGAGGCTAGAAAGATAAGCCATTTATCTATCCAACAAAAAACAAATCACACCGAGACCTTATTCCGACAGAAAATGGCATAAGTTCAAAATTGTCCTTCCAAACATCCTATTTATCCAATTTTAAAAATCTATTTTTAAGAAAATCAAAATGGGTGATCTGGACCTCAAGAAAATTCATGCATGTTAATAATACAACCACCAAACTACATTAAAAATTGTAAAACCAACAAACAACTTTAGACAGATTTGAAGATGAAGAAAATATGAGTTTTCTTAGCTCCTAGGCCCATGGCCTTTGCATGCATGGCCATATCTCTCATATATATGGTTTATATATGAGATATATGCCATTTGCATGGATCAAAAATAAGAAAAGATGGTGGATAGTTGAGGAGAGAGAATAAAAGCAATAAATGGATTCAAGACCACATCTCACCGATTTGAGTATGAATCTTAAATCTAGGAGTTTTTGAGAGCTAAGAAGACCTTGTAGATGGCAAATACATGTATAAAAATATTGTTCCTACCTTGATAATGCTTGATGGATGATGAATATAGAGGCTGCTAGTTGAAGAATACAAAAATACTTTGAAGATCTTGGAGAACACACACTTGGTCTTCCTTTTCTCTCTCTAACACACAAACACTTAGACAAAAAAAATGCAAACACAAAGAGGGAGAGAGAGAGAGGTGGCCAAAATATGGGGGAGTGTTTGCCTCTTTTAAAACAAATTTTGTAGGTTTAAGAGGCTAATGATGTGTATATAAGTGGTAGACACCCCTAGGAAGGTTAGAACCATACAAATACCATGCATGTTTTACACAAGGAATTTAAAAAATGGGTTTTAGTGTACCACACTCAAAGTGACCGGCCAAGAAAGGGAAAATTGGCTCTATTTTGAATTTTGATTGTACTATATTGATATACTGTATATTAAATGGTATATATATACTACATTATCCAAAAATTGTATTCAAAAATTAACTTGATGTATATTTTTAAGTATAAAAAATAAAATTTAGAATTATTGTACTAATTTTATGTGTTGTACTAAATTTTTACATCTTAATTTATTTTAGCATTATTTTGTTGCGGTAGTTGGATCAAATTTTAATTTTTATATAATTTTGTAACTTGGTGTATATTTTTAGTTACTTTTATATTAGTTTTAATTTAATTTGATAAATTTAAATTTTAAAACTCAAATTCATAATTCAGTATTATTTTTATCAATATTTAATTATTTATGTGTTAGATTAAGTCTCTTTATAATAATATACAAGTTGGCCTTAAATTTATATTATTATATTAGGTTGGTTTCTTTTGATTAAATTTTTAGATTTGTTATAGAGATTTATAGATATAATAATGCTTCTTTGGGTTTCTTTGCTTATTATATACTCTAGGGTTACTTTTATTCTTTTATTATTATATTGAGATTGTAGTAGAGACATGAACACCTATATATATATATATATATATATAATAAGGTTATTTTTTGTTTTTTATTATTACATAATAAAGTAACGTTTACTTTTTGTTTCTTGATTATTTTATTAGGTTGTAGAGATTAGTATAATTATATATACATATCCTCCTACATATATATACATATACATTTATAGTGTTATTTTTTATTATTTGAATAGAGATTGAGTGTTGTAGAGATTGTAGTATTTATTGATTATTTTATTGTGTTTATTGTAAAGGTTCTCTTATGTGTATATATATATACTTGTGTTGGAAATTGTGTGTGTTCTTGTTTAATATTATTTAATCTTTTGTGATTTTAATTTTATAATTGCCATTGTTTTTATTATTATGATTATTATTAACTCGTGTCATTTAATTATTTGTTTATTTATTTATTTATTTATTTTGACGTTAATTGGATAATTTTCTGGCGTTGGGTGACCGTTGGCGATTTGAGTTGGTTATACTACCATTGCAAATAATACTTCTAAAAGCGGGGCCATACAAAAACAAACTTGCGATAGAACGCTAAAATAAATATAAAGAGTTTTCATTACTTTTCATCTCGGCAATATCAAGCTTTAGGATTTACTTAAAATTTTGTCTTTTAAATTTATAAATGCACCTCATGTTTGTTTTAATAAACTTATCATTCATTTTGTTGAAATTCTTGAAAAAATCTTCAATGTAAAAAATTAAATTGATCGAGTATCAGTAATAGTAGATTTCAACATACGTATTTCAAATAAATAAATTGTCTATTCTTAAAGTGACATACACCATTAAAATAAATATTTGAAGATACTATATCTTAAGATATCTAATCAATTTATTATTTTACACAGATAATCTTTTTGATATGTTCAATAAGATAAACGACCTGAATCATCCAAATAAAATTAAATGGGCCTATAAAAATTATGTTCGTTTAGGCAACCCAAAAAAGGGTGATTTAAAAATAAATAAACTATTTTAAAAATCTTTTTAATAACCTTTTTATTTCACACAAAGATAAAGCACTAAGCACAATATTGCAGAGAAATTAAAAAGGTAAGGAAAAGATATTAGAACCAGACACCAAGAATTTGTAGTGGTTCAACTTCTTCACAAGCCTACGTCTACTCTTCAAGATTTTTCTTGAGAATATGCACTATAATCAAATACTTCACAGGTGTATTCAAAAATCTTTACAGTACTAAAGAGCATCACAAATAACCCATGTTTTTATAAATTCTCTTCAGTTCTGCCTAAGAAGTGCAACACACTTTTTTAAAGGCTACTTGGGTGACTCACCCTTCTTCTTACAATAAATGTAGATGAGAAATTGAAAGTTAAAACTCACTATCACTCATTATAAAGATTTGGTAATAAATGTACAATGAAGTAAGTAATTCTATGGCTTGAAGATTTATGAGCTTGAGAGAATGTTGGAGAGCTTTTAATACACTTGTTTTTTCAATAATTTAGCAACTCAAAACCCAGAAATTAACTTCTTTTAAAGCCTACATAAAAACTTGACCGTTGGTAGTAGGTGGCGGCATTAATGCTCTAAAATGTTACCATTGAACCAACACCTTTTTTGAAATCCGTTATAGGTGTCGACACAAGACTTCTTGGTGTCGACACATAAAAGTCATAGCTTTGGTTATTGGACAAAAGTGTCGACTCATGTTTCATGAGGTGTCAACTCAACTTTTGATCTCTCGGCTTCTGCACCTTAATGTCGACTTAGACTGAATCTGGTGTCAACTCATTGAGTTCTTCAGTTCTTTATTTTAAAGCTTGGTGTTGACTCATATCAGAGTGGTGTCGACTCAAGGCTTCATGTCTTTTGTGGTGTCAACTCATGTCTGCGTTGGTGCCGACCTAGGCCTTCATGTCTTCTCTGGTGTCAACTCATGTTGACATTGGTGTCGACCCAGCTAGAGTAGCATCGACCTTTGAGCTTCAGTGTCAACACAACTTGAGGTTGGTGTAGACTCAATCTTTTAAATTTTTGGAGGTCTGCTTGGTGTTGACTCATTTGATCTTTAGTGTCAACACAGATTGAGTGGTGCCTGAATAGTCACTTGGTGTTTACTCATTTGATCTGTTAGTCCTAGGCAACCCAAGATGGGGGTGAATTGGGTTTTAAAAACAATAATAATCAACTTAAAAAACCTTTTTGAAAATATTTTAATTTCATAAACAAATATAGAAAATAAATATCAACAATGAAATTAAAGTGGTTAAGGAAAGAAATTAGAACCAAACACTGAGATTTATAGTGGTTTGACTTCTTCCAAACTTACGTCCACTTTCTAAGACTCCCCTTGAGAATTTACACTAAAATTGAATGATTCATAGGCACATTCAAAAGTCTTCACAACTTCAAGATGTTTTTACAAACAATTTTTTATTTTTCTAAACACTCTTGAATTCTTCTTTAAGAAGCTCTCACACTTTCTTAAAGGATCACAAGATTAGCTCACCCTTTTACTATAAATGAGAATTGAATTAGAGAGTCACAAACGATCACTCTTTACAATGATTATAAATAAATGAGTAAGAGAGTGAGAGAATTCGGGCTGGAGGAGTAAATAGCAGTAAATGCGTCAATGAAGGATTTGAGCTTTCAATGTAATCAATAAAATAGTGTCCCGAAGTTTAAAGCCCTGAAAATTAACTCCTATAGCCCATTGAAGTAAATGACCAATGGTGAGTTGGTGAAGACAATAAATGCTATGAAAAAGTTACCGTTGGAACCAACACGTAATTTGAAATTCGTCGCAGGTGTTAACACGAAGACCTTTGGTGTCAACATAAATTGGTCTTGGCCTTGGTTCTTGGGTAAATGTGTCGATTCCGTGCTTCATTGGTGTCGACCTTATTTTTGCATTTTTTTCACCCACACCGTGGTGTCGACTCATGGAGCTTTTGGTGTCGACTCAAGCATTTCTTTAGTTTTCTAGCTGGGACCTTGGTGTTAACTCGTATCAGAGTTGGTGTCAACTCAAAACTTCATGATCTGCTCAAGGTGTCAACATATGCCTTTGTTAGTGTCAACTTTGATGAGAGACTTTAGCTATTAGAAATTCGGTGTCAGCACAACTTACTTTTGGTGTCGGCCCTTTCAGTCAAACTTGACTACTAGAAAAATGGTGTCGACCCTTCTTCGATTTGGTGTCAACCCTAGAAGTCCGATTTGACAACTAGAATTTCGGTGTCGACACATCTTCATTTTGGTGTCGACCCAAACTCCTTATTCCCGAAGGGTGCCTATGCATCGACTCAAATGCTTTGTGGTGTCAACACTTTTGGATCAGTGTCCAGAGAATGACTTGAGGTCTTCGTGTCAACCCGTTACTCTTTGGTGTCGACACGTTGAATTTTTCAAATGGCGTCTAAGTGTCTATTCATGTAACTCTGGTGTCGATACATAAAACCCGAGGTCTAGACCTCAGAGGATCACTCGGTGTCGACTCAAATGTGTGTTGGTGTCAACACAAGTTGAATCCCGTCAAGGTACTGAGGTGTCACGACCCAAACCTAAGTCCGTGAACCAACCCCAAACCGTTCCTCCTAAGGGTCATCATCTACGACTTTCATTCACCATAGAATTTAAGTTCCAATTATATAAAAACTTCTCTTTAAATAACTATATTCTCGCACATATCCAATTTACAATAAAGGCTTGAAATCTCAAAAGTTCGTT
>JAULJZ010036086.1:0-14801 GCA_032270985.1 Heliamphora pulchella
TTGATCTCCCAAACATGTAAGTAAAACCTCTAAATCTTGTATCTAATATCCCTCAAAACATCCCCCCAACACACCCCTTAATCCCCTCAAAAATCAAGAACTGAAATCAAACCGAAAAGGCGTTGTAGTTGGAAACCGAAGGGCTATTTTGTTTGTGAATGTTATGTGATACTGTTGTATGTTGTTATCTTTGATATTTATGACATCTAAGTATGCTGGAGCCTTCATATTAAAGTTAGAATCACAAGCATGCAAGGAAATGGAACAAATACATGACGTGACACAAGTAGAAGACCTAAACCCTAAGAGGTTTGATTTTCTAGAAGCTTGATGTTTCTGCCCTGAGATTTGAAATACCATAATAACTCAATGTAGAAAATTGATCTAAGCATGATGTTTATGTCCAGAGTTAACATTTTGTGTTATCTATCATCCAAAGTTGGTTTCAATACATTTTCATAACCAGAACTCAAGATATTGAAATTTTACCAAAGTGTGACATTTTCTGACCAGTCAACATTACTATTTTGAGAACCCTAGTTTAGAGTGTGATCCGAATCTTGGTCAAAACATGAAAGTTGTAGAAAACTTGTATAGATATCTACCCACCAAAAATTAGAACAAAATATTGAGGTGTGATAGGTCAAAACCCCCTTCAAATTCTCTATTGATTTTCAGCCCTCGAGAAACATTCTTTCACATGTTTTTATATGGCTCAAAACCCCTATTTTGAGTGACCTATTACGAAAGTGGTATACATGAACTTTGTAGATAACATATTGAAGTATTTACTTCCCAAAAATCAGAACTTATATCCTCGAGATGATCCCCCAAAACCATTTTAAATCCTCTGTCCAAAACCGGCTCTGCTGAGTTTTGGCGGCTGAGAGAACCCACTTTTTAAAATGGCCAAAAAGTATAACTTGTTTCAAATAACAACCCTTAGCTCAAAACATGAAACTTGTAGGTAACTTGTTAAAGTAGAACATAATAAAATATGGGCTCATTTGGACTTCATTTGATACCCCAAAACCAAGAACAGAAGAAGCTACTTTTTGGTAAAAATTTGGAGTAAATGTTGAACCATTTTGCTTAGTATAAAATGTTCACCCCTTTGCCTTAGGTTTTGGCCTTAGTGATAAACATGAGACTTGTAGGATATAATTTTATCTAATTGGTGTACAAAAATCATATTTTAATCCCAAGTCTAGATACCCTAAAACTTTATCGCCCCTTTTAATTTAATGCTTGGTTTTTTTTTGGACTTAAAATTTCTGAGTGTATGTTTGAGTACCCTTGTTGTGAGACCCGAGTTTTATATGATGATCGAATTGAATCAATTGATTAGTGCTTTTAAGAGAATATATGATGATTTAGAACCCATGCTATCCTCTTTGAATCATATCTTGAGAATTGTAGTTCATGCTTCACATACTTGTATTTTACGCTTTGCGCGTTATACCATAAATCTTGCCATGCTAATTGATGTCATACTTTAGATGGTAATATTTGAGATCCATATCATACATTATTGAGATTGTTACTTGCATCCTGTCATATTGGAGTCCATCTGTGCAAACAGTTGTTGGGATGGGCTATGTTGAGATCATTCTTCTTGATTCTGTATCTAGGATGTCCCTGGTTGCCATTTTTCAAAAATATTTTGGGATGTATTCCCATTGTACACCCTAGGTTCATCCCCCGTGTTACAAAATTTGTTTTTACACCCTGGGTGTGTCCCCGGTGTTTGAAATGGTTTATGGATATTATTGGACACCATGGGTTCGTCGCTAGCATTCTGGTTTCGATTGTTTGGATTTTTAGGTAAGTCGGACAGAGCCTAATTCGGCTGACCTAATTCCACTACGGTAGTAAGTCGGAGAAAGCCCAATTATGGTTGTCCTAAATCCCTAATCCTAGTTCTTTGCTTTGGGTAAGTCGGAGATAGCCTAATTCGGTTGATCTAATCCCACTATGGTGGTAAGTCGGAGATAGCCTAATTCGGTTGACCTAATCCCATTGGGTAATTCGGAGGCCTTAAGTCAGCTGACCTAATCCCACTGCAGTGGTAAGTCGGAGAGAGCCCAATTTTGGCTGACCTAAACCCATTACTTTGGTATTTTGTATATGTGAACGTTTCTTGAAATCTCTTAGACTTTGGGTTGACACCGGCGAAGGCATCACGAGTCTTAAGATGGGACTTGCTAGCCCGAATAGGGGTGGCAGAATATATAAATGGTTAGTGGCCCACCCCCACGCTGTTACCATTGAGTAAAACAGTTGTGGCATGAAGCTAGGCGACGCATTTACTATTCGCAACGAAGCGCGATGAGGGCTTTGGTGATCAATTTGTCCAATGCAGTCTACTCTGGTGGTTCCTCGCGTGGAATTCCTGTTTCTTACCTGGGTACATGTTGGGTTGGGCATCTGCATTTCATGCACGCATGTTTATTAACTTATCTGCTACCATGTTATAAATTTGTCTGTCTCCTTGACTATAAACTGTACTGGGTGTTATATGGTATGTGTTACGGTAATTTTGTGCTGTGAGATTAGTTAGAAGGTTGGAGTGTTTTGCTTCTGGGCCTTGGCTCATGGCATTCGTGCCACAGGTGAGGAGGAGTTTATGGAGGAAGTGATCCTCGAGGGAGAAGAAGAGTTGGAAGAGCAAGGTGAATTTCAAGAGTACATGGATCCAGCTGACGCATTCTGAAAAATCAAGATTCCTACTTTTGTCCTTACATGCAGTTTTCCTATGCTTAGCAATTTTTGAATTTTCTCGATAAAACTGTAATAATTATGTAATTGTGGACGGTTCAAAACTCCTTTATGATATAATAAGTAACGTATATAAATATGAATGAATTGTTAGAATATCCCTTTACTTATATTTATATATGTCCCGACGTGCCCAGCAGACGGGGTGTCACAGTCTCGAGCTCAAGACTGTGGAGTGGTTTTGCCTACTCATTTGATTGTCATCTACCTATTGGAAATTGAAGTGATGTGACGCAACCCTGTGAGGAGATGTCCTAAAGTGATGCGAGTATGTGTGGTGTTGTGCTTTAGTGGATAAACGGTGAGGGTCTGGTGAACGTGTGAGATGCATCGTTGGGATGTGGGGGAGTGAATGATGGTTGTAGTGCTTGAGTGAAGATCTAAATGTGAAGACCTAGTGTGACGAGCAATATAATCATTGTGAATGGTGGCCGATAACATCTGTATGATGATGTTCGATGTCATTACAAGGACTAGTGGTTAACCTTCTCTTCAACTGAGTGTATAATGGTGGCTCTAAGAGGTAGTGACTTGGAGTGAGAGCCTATAGCCGACTCGTGATTTCTATAAGAAGAGAGATGTTTCATAATTGGTTATCCAGTGTGATTGTTCTTCCTTGGTGGGAATTAAATGTTGGGATCGTAAGAGTGTGAGTTCATCTGCTTATGGTTCCTTGAAGAGCCCGTTTCCTTTACTTAAACCTGAGCGTTTGGGTGATGTTTTTGGAAATGTAATCTAATTTGTACAAAATATCGGTAACTTTAGTTCTCGTTGAGTGAGGTCCCTAAGGGAGTTCAGTGATTGGGTTGTTTACATGGTGAAATTCTCGAGCATCAGTTCTGTTGGATTCCTACGAGAATGTAAGTCCATTGTTTGGTCGTCACCCTCGTGATTAAGAAATTGTGTTTAGGAACCGTGCTGGGTGTATGAAGTTTGAAAGGACTGTAGAAGGGTTTGATAGTGTGGTTGGCCTGATATTGAGATGGTATATCCTGAGTGTGATATGTCTGGAGGTTGTTTGTGTTAGGCCTTAGGTTCAAAGATGGATATGTTATTGCTCGTGGGAATGAAGTGTGGAGTGATAAAGTTCAACAGTGTACGGAGTAGTTTGGGTGGCCTGGAGCGATAGGCGAGAAACCGTGGGTTAAGATGTCTGCGATAGGTGCATGCCTGGGAAGCGAAAGTGCAGGAGGCATCAGCATGATAAAGCTATTGGCAACTTTGGATGAAAGGTCTCTGGATTAGATTTCCTTTGTTTGGTGTCGTGCGCTTTCTATGTGAGTTGCTTGGATAGTAGGCTCAAGGCCCTGATATGGTTGTGATTTGCCTAATGGAAGTTAGGCTAGTGAAGCGCAACCTTTTGAAGTAAGGTCTTGGCGCGATGGGAATGTGGTATTGTATCTCCGTGTATGACTAGTGACGAGTTTGTAGTCCTATGGATGTGTTGTACAAGGTATAAAGAATGATGGTGTTCGTGCGTATGCGAATGAGGTCAGAAAGTTGAGAGTTTAGTGTAGCGAATGATCTGCGTATCATGATCGAGGTTGGCAGTAGCTGTGTGACTATGGTTTATGCGGCCTTAAGGTAAGATTTACAAGGTTCTTAGGAGTCTCTGTGGATTAATGTCCGTGTCGTGACACATGAGTTTGTGCCTAGGGAATGGGTGCTACCGGGAATGGGTGGTTGGAGGACTGAGTTCCTCGTGGGTTTTCTGGTGAAGTTTGTTTGCTCTAAGTGTGAATGTAAGTGTGTTGGGTTGTGTTTCCTGTGAGATCGGGTTGGTAAGCCAGGAATATTTGTCCTTGTTCACAAGGGAGTTAGTATTGAGACATAGAATCCATTTCGGCAAGATCAATTGAAAATCTTTAATCGTCGTGTGCAGTTTGTTCTAGGTTATGTGGGTATGGTCGTACCTCTAGCTCTTGGCAAAGTGGGAAATTTGTTGGAATCTTGCGGCTGGGATATTCATGTGACGTGTTTCTGATAGGCTCTTGTGAGCCTGGATTTGTGTTCAGTTTGGGACTTTGGATTACTCAGAGTTCTTAAAGTGCGAAGAGGGGTTTGACCGTTTGAAGGGAAGGCGTGAATGGATGATACCATGATAGTGTCGATGAGTGGGGTAATATAAATGCAAAAGATCACAAATTGTCTAAATTTGGAGCGTTGAAGACTCGAGAGACCGATGGGTATGTGTATGGCGTCACAACAAGGGATGTGATTCAGTTTGTATAGGTAAGTGTATAACTATGGGACTTTTAACTCATGTGATGTGCTCAATCCTAGTGGCAGTGTCAGTATTAGTTTCAATGGTTGAAGGACTAGAGTGATGCAGTGCAAGTAGTGATCTAGTTTCAAGTTTGTGGTGGTTAGTTAGCCGTTAAGGCATCGGCGATTTTTGGGTAATACGTGTAACCCTTGTGAACAATGTCAAAGTTTGACAACTTGAGTTTGGCGTCGGGAGAGTAGTTCTCGGTGTATGTTGGGAAAACCTTAGCGGTGATAGTCCACGTGGGCTTGGTTTGATTTCAAGTTTGAATTGAGGATGTTTACTCTTCAAGAATGTGTATGTGGCGTGAAATAGCGGTCATGGAGGGACAGTCGATGACCAATGAAGGAGTGGTTGACTCCAGCTCGGGTGTTGATTTTGAGTAAGAATTGATATCATGTTAAACGATAAACCATTTTATATTAGTTAAGCCCGGTATGATTATAACCTTGTGATTGGTCGATATATGAATGATTCTAGTGTTTGCAAAGTATTCATATTTTAAAGTTAAGCCTAATGTTAGTGTGCCACTTTTGGGGGACAAAGCCTTGTTAGCATCCTTGTTACGTCACGGTGCTATGATCTCTTGTTTTGGAAATTTTGAGTGTTCTCCTGGAATACTGTTACTATAAACGCAATTGTTCTTGATGTAGCCTTGAGTCATATCGTCTTGAAGGAACGATCAGGATCGCGGATTAAGAAAGATTCTATGTAGATGTAACATCCCGACCATTTTCATGGCAACGATATTATCCGCTTTGGGTAAAACCCTCACGGTTTTGTTCTTCCCAGGAGGTCACCCATCCTTGCATTGCTTCCGTCCAAGCACGCTTAACTGCGGAGTTCTGCTAAGGTCTCTACCACCTGGGAAAGGCCTCGTTGAATGTAAAGGTTCAAGATTTTTCTTTTATAGTCCTGGAACTCCCTCTCCCTTTCCGATGTGGGATACCAGAATATCATAATCCACCCCCCTTAGGGCTGCACATCCCCGTACAGTAGCCAGTCAGCTCCGGTAGCCTGCCAATCCTTACCGACCCGCCCACTCAGTAGCCCGCCCATATGTCACGCGAGACGGCAGGGGCCTACACTCGGAGGTGAGGAGAGTCGGCTCTGATACTATTTGTAACACCTCGACCCTTCACATGGCAACGATATTGTCCACTTTGGGAAAAATCCCTCATGATTTTGTTCTTTTCAGGGGGTCACCTATCCTTGCATTGCTCCAGCGTAAGCACGCTTAACTGCGGAGTTTTGCTAGGTCTCTACCACATGGGAAAAGGCCCTCATTGAATGTAAGAGTCTAAAATTTTTCCTTTATAGCCTAAGAACTCCCTCTCCCTTTCCGATGTGGGATACCAGCATATCACAATCTAAGAGGGATAGATTATGATATTCTGGTATCCTACATCGGAAAGGGAGAGAGAGTTCCTGAACTATAAAAGAAAAATCTTGGACCTTTACATTCAACGAGGCCTTTTTCCAAGTGGTAGAGACCCTAGCAAAACTCCGTAGTTAAGTGTGCTTGGGCGGGAGCAATACAAGGATGGGTGACTCCCTAGGAACAACAATACCGTGAGGGCTTTGCCCAAAGCGGACAATAACATTGGCATGAGAAGGGTCGGGGTGTTACAGTAGACCTAACGAATAGCGAATTATGTGGACAGCTATTAAGATTAAAGGAAAGTTTGGTATTACGTGAGACGAATTTCGAGGATGAAATTTTCAAAAGGGGAGAAAGTTGTAACGACCCGTAATGTGTTTATTTTGTTCTTCCATGATTTCAGTTAAGTGAGGAGACAGAATTCAATTTGAGGCGTGGATGCTATAAAATTTTATTCGTTAACGATTGAATTAATAATATGTGAAAGTGAAATTAATATACATGGTAATGAATGATATTGATATGGGTGTGTTAATGAAAAGATTCAAATATTAAAATGTGAGCAAAGTTTGAAGTTTGAGTTGAGTTTTTAGAAAATTCACGAAATTCAGGTTCAGGGATCACCGCTCGAGCAGTGGGGGTTTGCTCGAGCGGGCCATTGGAATAAGTTTAGAAAGTTATCGAGCTTTGGAGAGAATTTGGAGAATATATATATTATACTAATACCAGGCCACGTGAGGACCAAAAACCTCATTTCTCTTCTCTCCCTTCTCTCTCTTCATGAGAGAAATTCACCCAACCATTAAACCCTAACCTCCCTTTCCCAAATTTTGAAGATTGAGGCGTGATTGGGAAAGATCAAGAGTGAAGATCAAGCTTTGGAGTAAGGGAATTGAAGATCATTGAGGAGGCAAGAACACCCAACATCCAAATTCTAGGTGGGAGATTTGAAGGAATACAAGCTTTTGAGCAAATCCAAGGTAGGATTTAGATTATCTCGTATGTTTTGTATGAATTTGGGTTGATATTTTGTTTATATGAGTAAAATCAAGTCAACTTCATGCGTAACTGACAAATTGGTAGGTTTGAGTGAAGGTTGAGTTGGGTTTTATGAAAATGGGGATTTTTGAGAAGTAATTAACCAAGATACTTGAAGATTTGTGGTATAAAAGGGGTTTATGAGACTTGGAATTTAATGTTTTGTGTTGAAAATAGGGATTTAAAGTCTAATTGTGAGGGTTTATGAGTTTTGGGGTTTTAAACACAAAACAAGGGAAAGTTTCAGGATTTTCTCGGGCGACAGCACGCTCGAGCAGAGCCCTGTCCGCTCGAGCTGTCACATGGCAGAGCCCTGTCCGCTCGAGCTGTCACATGGCAACGCTCGAGCAGAGCCCTGTCTGCTCGAGCGGTCACATGGCAAAGAGTTGGGCCCTCGAGCAGATCCCTGTCTGCTCGAGCGGTCACATGGCAAAGAGTTGGGCGCTCGAGCGCACCCCCGTCCGCTCGAGAGGACTGGCTGCACTGGGCCAACTTTAACTGATCATATATCTCCCTCATCCGAACTCCGAATGAGGGTCATTTTTGTACTCAAACTGAAGCCCCAAAAGTTTTCTTTCCAATGACACTACTCTCACAATAAAATTCTTTTTGTAGAAAATGTTGTGATTAAAATAGTGAGGGTATATCAAATTCTCTTATCCATTTTTCACCCGTTTGCCGAATGTTTTGAAAAAGTTTGTTTTCATCATCATTGAACATTTTTAACAAACTTCTAGTCCCATGGGTTAGTAGTACACTACATAACTATAGTTGGGTTGGAATACATGTTTGGACCAATTGGTTGAATTTTTCTTTACCATGAATGTGGATTTTACATATATATATATATATACATGATGGGTGTATTCCTTTTGTAAAATGACATGATTTAAGTGCTAACCTTGTGTTGTTGGTACTTTGCAATTTTGGTAAAAGAGATAAATTATGAGAAGTTGTGTATTGAAGTATATGATGCATTTGATTTAAAAGAAAAAATGAATACTAAAACAAAATGTGATTGGAAAATAAAACAGGAAATTCGAATTTGGTATTGAAATGACAATTTATGAAAATCATTAGGAGAGAAACTAGTTGTGGGTTGGACTCCCGGATTTATTAAAATGAAAGTTATGAACAAATAATGAACCATGTGGATTGAGTTGGACTTGTACAGCTCCGTGGTGAAAGACCAGAAACTTCCACATAATGGAGACCACATGCTCACGGGTTAGCTGTAACAACCCGGTACAGACCCTAGTTGTAACAACCTGGTTGATAGCGACCCGTGTAAAGATCCAGCCCAAACCCTAAGTGTTAGTGATGGATAGTCCACGAGACCATAGAACACAAAAGAAGTTCAGAACCCTAACTCGAATCGAAAATCCTAAATTCGGTGTGAAAACCCTAAAAAGATCCAAAACTCAGGTAACAAAATCTTAATACCCAGAGAGTCCCCCAACATTCTAAATGAAGTAAATATCATGAGATAATGAATTAAAAATCAAAAATTCTCATAAATAGGGTAAGATGATTGTTTTGCCCCTAATACAGTAAAAAGTCTTAAAAATCTAAATTTTAACACATGGATACCTTAAATCAAGGATTTAAGTATAATTAAGTAGAAAAAGACAAAATAACATCAAAAATGACAAAAATACCCCTTAGTGGCCGACCACCTTGGGAAGTGTGCCTAAAAGTAACTTTTTACTTTCTTTTTAGCTTAAAATGATGAGAAATGTATTAAATTAAATCTTGTGATGATCCAATACTTGTTGAACAAGTAATATACATAATAATATAGTGTTATAGGTCAACAAAAGTAAACAAATCATTATTAAAATTCATACACAATAAAATAAGTCAAAAAGTCACATATTGTCAAAATAGCTTAATTTGACTTAAAAGACTACATTTATTTAATCAATTGCTATAAAAATTATGATAATACATGAAAATACTATATTTCTCATAAACATACTAAAATAATAGGTCTCGGTAGAAAAAGACACCAAAAAAATACATCAAATTAACTTTTAATGTATTTTTTTGCACAAAAGGGCACGCAAACCAATGTAATACTCTTTGATTGATGTGGGATCAGATTTTTGTCCCCCAAACAGCCTCCTAGCTATATTTATCTTCCCCATATCTGATTTTTAACCCTCAAAACCTGAACCCTCTCAAATCATCTCAAATCTCATTTAATAAAAAGAATAAAAAAGTCCTTTAAGAGTACTATATGTCCCCCTCTTGTCCCCTAGTCTTTGCCTATATAAACCAAGCCAAACACCCACTTATCCACTTGATAATTTCGTGCAAGAGAGGTGGGGACCAAACCTTCATTGTTCTTGAGTGTTAAGATGAGTTTGAGGGAGAAAAATGAAGAAAAATGAAGGAATCAATGAGATTTTCGAAAACTAAGTTTAAATTCATCCTCCACCATCTTTTGATCTCTCAAACAAGTAAATAAAATCTCTAAACCTTATTTCTAATATCCCTCAAAATATCTCCCAATACATCCCTTTAAACACTCTAAAAATCGAGAACCGAAAATAAATTAAAAAGGCGTCGTAGTTGGAAATTAGGGACTGTTATGTTTATGAATAATATGAGATGTTGTTGCGTATTGTTATTTTTGAGTTTGATGACCTCTAAGTGTGATGGAGCCTTGATATTAAATTCTAAAACACAAGCATGCAAAGAAATAGAACAAAAACTTGACATGACATAAGTAAAAAACTTAAACCCTAAGAGACTTGATTTTTGAGAACATATATGTTTCTGCCCTGAACTTTACAATGCCATAACTCAATATAGAAAATTGATCTAAGCATGTTCTTTATGTTAAAATTTATATATTTGTGTTATATTTCATTTAAAGTTGGTTTCAACTCATTTGCATAACCAGAAGTTAAGATATTTCAATTTTACCAAAGTGTATCATTTTTCAACCAGTCAACACTACCGACTTGGAAACCCTATTTTAAAATAAGATCCAAACTTTTGTCTAAACATGAAAGTTGTAGATAACATGTATATATATCTATCCAGAAAAAATGAAAATAAAATATTGAGTTTGGATACGTCAAAACCCCATTTAAAGTCTCTGTTAAGTTTCAACCCCCAAGGAACATTCTGTTACATATTTTTATATAGCTTAAAATTCCTATTTTTAGTGATCTATTCCAAAAGTGGTCTAAATGAATATTGTAGAAAATATATTGAAGTACTTGATGCCCAAAAATCATACCTTAAAGCCTCGGGATAATATTCCAAAAACGCTTCAAACCCTCTGTCCGAAATCGACTCTGCTGAGTTTTGCCGGCTGACAGAACCTATTTTCTAAAATGGCCAAAAAGCCTAACTTGTTACAAACAACTACCCTTATCTCTAAACATGAAACTTGTAGGGGACTTGTTGAATTAGAACATACCAAAAAATGGGCTTATGTAGACTTGATATGATACACCAAAACCGAGACCAATAGAAGCATGTTTTTGGTAAATTCTTAAGAAAAGTATTAAACCGTTTTTACTTAGAATGTTTTGTTTACCCATTTGCCTTAGGTTTTGGTCTTGGTGTTAAACATGAGAGTTGTAGAAAATATTTTTATCTAAATAGCATATAAAGATCATAACTCAATTCTAAGTCTAGATATCCCAAAATCTTGTCGGCTCTTTTAATTTAATACTTGATTTTTAGCCTTAAAAGTTGCTAATTGTGAAATTGAGTACCCTTGCTATGAGACTCGTATCTTTGTATGATGATCGACTTGAATTAATTGATAAGTGTTTCCAAGTGAATGTATGATGGTTTATAACTCATGCTATTATGTTTGAATCATATCTTGAAAATTGTAGCTTGTACTTCAAGTACTTGTACCTTATGCTTTGTGAATTGTACCGTGAACCTTGCCATGCTAGTTGATGCCATGCTATAAATTGTTGCACTTGAGATCGATGGTACATATTATGAGCATTGTTACTTGTATCCTGGCATATTGGAGTCCATCTGTGCAAACTGTTGTTGGGATGGGCTGTATTGAGATCGTCGTTCTTGATTCTAAGTCTAGAACGTCCCTAGTTACCATTTTTCAAAAATATTTTGGGATGTATTCCCCTTGTACACCCTGGGTGTGCCTCCGATGTTTGAAATGATTTTGGCTTATACACCCTGGGTGCGTTCCCAGTGTTTGAAATGGTTTACAAATATTATTGGGCACTATGAGTTCGTCGCTAGCATTCTGGTTTTGATAACTTAAACTTTGGTTTGATACCAAGCAAGCATCCTAGTCTTAATATGGGTAACATAACAACAAAGTCCCATCACGGTATTGAGAATAAGTCCTTGAGGCGACAATGATAATAAGTCTTATTACGGTATTGACAATAAATCCCTGAGGCGGCAATAGTAACAAAGTCCCATCACGGCAATGACAATAAGTCCCTGAGACAGCAACGATAATAAATCCCATCACGGCATTGACAATAAGTTCCTAAGGCGGCAACGATAATAAGTCCCATCACGGAATTGACAATAAGTCCCTAAAGCAGCAATATAACAAAGTCCCATCACGGCAGTGACAATAAGTCCCTGAGACGGTAATGATAATAAGTTCCATCACTGTATTGACAATAAGTCCTTGAGGCGACAATGATGATAAGTCCCTGCAGGCAATACCAATGAGTCCCAAAGTGGAACTCCTATTTTTATTTCTGATGAATGTCGGGTTGGACACTTCCATCACATCCATTGCATCACATACTTGTACACTTATTCTTATATATGCTTGGCATGCTGTAACTATCGAATTTGTCTGTCTCCTTGACTATAAATTGTACTGGGTGTTATATGGTATGTGTTGCGGTAAATTTTGTGCCGTGAGATTAGTTAGAAGGTTAGAGTGTTTTCCTTCTGGGTTTTGGCTCATGGCATTCGTGCCACAGGTAAGGAGGAGTTATTGAAAGAAGTCATCCCAGAGGGAGAAAAAGAGTTTGAAAAACAAGGTGAGTTCCAAGAGCACGTGAATCCCACTAATGCATTCTAAGGAGTCGAGACCTCTGCTTTTGTTCTTATATTTAGTTCTCTCGCGCTTAGTGTAATTTTTAAAATTTCTTTGTGAAACTGTAATAGTTAAGTACTTTGAATGGTTCAAAACTCCTTTATGATGTAATAACTAATGTATGTAAATATGAATAAATGACTAGAATATCCATTTATTTATATTTATGTATGTCCTGACGTGCCTAGAGGACGGGGCGTCACATTAGCCCACGAAATGTGGTGTTGTGTCGTGGTGAGTTATAGAGTTATCTATTACCCAATGGTTTCGCGTAACCTAATGAGAATTAATAAGGAGGGATTTCTGTAAGCTGCGCCCGATACCAGTTCATTAGATGTGATACAATTTTGTGAAAATCGGATAAGAAAATAAAAATGTGGAAGTAATGGATGATTTAAAATGGGTTCAATGAACGTGATTGATGAAATGAAGAATTAATGCAATGAAAAACAAGTGGATAACGGGAAATAAATTTGTGTGTGAACATAAAACAATTTGGTGAAATGCACATATTTATCTCGATTACACCCATCACACCTCACAAATCATGCATTACATTTGAGTTAATCTTTATCTTACGAGTTTCAGCTCACGCATGTATGCTAAATCATTTCAGGTTCCGAAAAGCAGGGGTGATACTTAGGCTATGGATGCATTTTGGGAAGAACTAGCAAATGGACCTAGCATTTCTTTTGTTTTATGTTTTGTTTGTACATAAAGTTTAGGAAAAGAATGTAATTAAAATGATAGTGTAATATTGAATATATATTGTCACAAACTCTCGAGTGGTTTTGTAAATAAATTTTTTAAACTTGGTTCTATAGTTGGAATCTTCATAAGGCATATATGAAATATTTTTCTTATGTTTGAAAAATGGAAAATGATCAATGAATATAATTCATGTAAGGTATGACCTGAGGTGTAGTTCACGAACTCAGAGTTCATGTCGTAACAAAAAAAAAAAAATCGGGCCCATGTTTTTAGGACTTTTAGAAGGGCCCAAAGAAATGGCTTGTTCGGCTTGTGCCTAGGCTTGGCCCAGAATATTCACTAAAGTTTCGTTTGTTTCGAAATAAAATATTTTATTTATTTATTAGTATTTAATTTGATAAAAATAAAATAAAATATTTTGTTTATTTATTAGTATATAATTTGATAAAAATAACATAAAATATTTTATTTTAGTAAAATATTTTACTTTATAAAACTAAAATTAATTTACATAAAAATAACTTAAGTCATTTTATGGTATTGCGGCTAGTGAGAAGGAAGCAACAGTAGCAATCGAGGCAGTAATATTAGTGGCAGCACCGCTTTGGCCACAGTGAAAGTGGCGGTGGTGGCAACGACCAGGGGAGATGACAACAACTATTATTTTTCTTCTATAAATTATTTTAAAAAAATTCCCCCCAACAACAAAAATAAAATTTAAAAAAATATTTTTTATAAAATAATTTTACATAAAAAACATTTTTATTGTAAAACATTTTATCGAAACAAACAAAACCTAAGTTATGTTTTTTTTTTTATGAAAAAAAATTTGAGATTTTTCCCAAAAGAGATCTGAAAAAAGTCAAAAATATGTTCACTTTGTGTTTTCTATGACTTTTGATTTGAGCTGTCTAAAATATTCAAAGAAAAATAGTAATTATTTGAATCTAACATAATTAGATATGGTCATATTATTTGTACTGAAAACTTGTCAATTAAACCAAATAATAGTTTAAAACAAGCTTTGCTAAGAAAACTCAACCTAAAAAGAAACCTAACATAAAAATCTCCATTGCTCGATTGGCCAACCGCACGAGCAAGCAAATCCAAAAACTCTAAATTCAAGTCCCGTGAAAATGGCTTCGACATTAAACTCCCAAAACGGTCCAAATGATACCAAAATGAATCAAAATGCTAACGATCTTAGGCTATGTTCGGTTTAATATAATGAGGCCTTACATATAATTGCAATTTCATTGGAATACCCATTCTGCCGTTTGGTTCAACGAAAATAGCAAAATGTTAATTCCTAATGAAATTGTCATTTACTATTTTATGTGAATAATGACTATTTTACTGGAAAAGACAAAAAAAAAGACCATTCTATTCTTTTATATTTTTTTGTTGAGACCAAAATACCCCAACAACTATTTTACATATTTTATGAAAAAAAATACATTTCATAAACCACCACCACCACTCCCACCCCAACCACCATCTCCCAGCCCCCCGCCCCTCAATCGTGGCCTTAAACCCCTAAACCCTTGATCCTCAGCCGTGTAAAC